>CACRXK020001410.1:4393-54884 GCA_902702795.2 Paramuricea clavata | reverse complement strand
GGGGGGGGGGGGGGGGCATTATTTTTCCGGGTTATGGCAAAGCAGGGTCACAAAATATCATTCCTTAAAATTTTGAATTACACCTCCCCACTCCCCTGATGAATTATGACCAGTCCCTAAGAAGAGAATATTTTGTATGTATGCGTGCTCAAAACGAATTAATATACTTTTCCAATGACTATATTCAATGTTTTGAATTTTTGATACGTTTCCCAAGCTGCAAACAAACTTAAAAAGTATGTTTAGTGCTTTATCTGTAAAATAATGCTAAAATGAAGAGATTTTAGATGGTACGCCAAAGAGAAAATGATGTCCGAAGTTCAGTAACTTTGCTTATATTGCTGTATAAATAAGGCGTCAATTTTACACCATGAAAGCTAAAACAAAGTAAGGCCAGGGTCAAACGTCGAACTTTTCATGTGCCGAACCTATTGTTAATGGCTACAGTAAGTTCTTTGTTTCATTTCATTTGCATTAGGTTCGCCACATGAAAAGTTCCACGTTCGACCGTGGCCTAATTTTGAGAGGAACGCCAAAAAGATTTCAGGTTTTGAACACTTTTCACGCGACATTGAAAAAATTTCTTCTTACTTTGTTTTCAGGAAAGTCAAACAGCCAATGCTCAACATGTCGATAAATGGGGCGAGCTGGAAGAAAAATGTTCGCGTATGATTAACGATTCAAAAGATATGGAAAATAGGTAATTTCATTCACCAAAGAAATGCAAATAAATCACCACAGCTAGAAAGAGCATATATACTAAAATGAGTAAAGTTTGGTTACGAAATGTTGTAAAATGCTGAAAATATATAGCCTTGCAAAACTTGCACCTTGCACATAGCAACACATCTTCACACATAGCAGTACATGACAACACATCCTCACACATTGCAATACAGGGTGTATAAAGGTAATCGAACTTCAGCGCGCTATTATACGTGAATTACTCTGCGTATGAACAATTGGTTTTCATATTCGGAAAGATCAGGCTTTTAGCTATTGAATGACATGCTTTTTGTACCAAGTGGAGAAAAAATAAGCATGTACGAGGCCGATTAAAAATGTTAGTCAAAATCGCATATTTTCACCTCTGTGCCTAATTAAAACAATGCATAACAAAAGAAAAAAGCAATTAATCGCGAACGTGTCGTAGCTTAGTGTGCAGTTTAAGTGAAATTCATTAACTTAAGTCCTAAAGGGAATTCATTTTCAATGGTTTTAGACCTAACTCTCAACGGTGAAAATATGCGATTCTGACTAAGATTTTTTATCGGATTCGTATTTGCTCATTTTTTATCCATTTGGCATGAAGAAGATGTCATTTAACAACTATTAGCATGATCTTTCCGAATGTGAAAAAATCTCGTTCATACTTAGAGTAATTCAGATACAATAGCGCGCTGAAGTTCGATTACCTTTTTTTTTATACACCCTGTACATCTTCACAAGGGTGGGTTGACTATACAACATTTTTGTAGTTCGCTATAACTACAGCTACTTCAAAGATATGTAGTCAGCTACAAGTACTGCTACTTTTGAACAAAGGTAGTTCGCTGCTGACTACAGCTACTGCTTAAAAAATGTAGCGAACTATTTCGCTATTTCGCTACGCTATATTTTTAGTTTTACTATATTTGGAGCATCTACTAACTCAGGCTGTAATGTAATCTATGGCCATCTATAACAAATCGACTTACGAGTAGCAACGGTAAACACAAAGCAACATTTTTGTAAGCACTACAGTGTTCAGGAGTGCAAATTGACTATTGAGTATTGATTTTAAGCAAACCGTGTCTCAATATCATGCTATTCTATCAAGTTGCTAACAATTTTTAAAAGTAGCGAATAGCGATTCGCTGTTTGAAAAGTAGTCAACTACTTGGCTACTTTTAGGCAAAATGTAGTTCGCTATAACTACAGCACTGTTTTAAAAAAGTAGTCAAAAACTACTGGCTACTTGAAAATTATAGTTCGCTACAGTAGCGAACTACAACTACTTCGCTACAACCCACCCTTGCATCTTCACATATAGAAACACTTAGTCACACATATCAACGCATCCTCAAACATAGCAGCACATAGCAACGCATATAGTCGCATAGCCACACATTTTGTATACTTTTGCATATTACGTGCGGAAATTGCTACCACATTTGGACCGAAAATGGTCACCAAGGCTTAAACTACCGTAAATCTCCGACTATAAGCCCCGCCCCCGAATATAAGCCCCCGTGTATAAACCCACCACATGTACTAACGCTCACCTCATTCCAAATATAAGCCCCCCCCCCAGAATATAACCCACCCGAATATATGCCCCCCGAATATAAGTCTCCCAATTAATATAAGCCCAGTAATCGCTGCTTAATACACGTTTATTTCCCTGTTTATGACTCACTTGTTTATGTCTGACTTGTTTATTACTAACACAAAAGATCGTTCATGTATAAGCCCACCCGTATATAAGTCCCTCCCCTTGTATAAGCCCATCAAAAATCGCTTACGAAATTATATAAGCCCAGGGCTTATAGTCGGAGGTTTACGGTATAAGAAAATGCCTGTTGCCAGCTTCTAACATAAAGTTGCCATCATGCAAACTCTATTTAGAGGCACTTTTTGCCAGCCTGGCCGGCCGGCCGACTTAGTAAATAAAAAGCCATTGTTGTACTATTGTACTATAGGTTACATGAAGTATCCAAGGAGAAGGGCGCTGTTGAAGAGACTATGCAACAGATTAGTCAGCAACTTGTCACGTGCGAAAGCAAAAGGTAAACCAGATTTGCATTGGTGAAAACGCACAAGTTTGTTTCAGATCTGCAAATAAGTTGTAGCAAGGTTGTTGTCAAGCCGATATCAGGATGTGTTCGCACTGCTTGTTCCCAGTTGTTGTGACAAGTCTGGAAACAAGTTGTTATCATCTTGTTACAAGGTTGATGACGGTAACAGACTTGCTACAAGTTGTTCCAACAAGACTGTTATGGTGCGTTATTTATGCGTCAAATATATTTTCCAGTTAGGTATATTTTCAACCTTTAGGCTTCGGGTTCAAATTATATTAACGCTACCGTAACACAAATAGCATGAAACCTTATACCTTTTATATATTTTATTTACTTTCAACAATATGAATTAGCGTCTCTATAATGTTATAATAATATAGTAATCTTAATATATCAACTTATCTCTCTATTTGTTTGAGCTGAGCACAACTTTGAATCTTTATTCTTTATACTTTGTATTCCGTCTTCTTTAATAATAATTATTCCACAATATTCCAATGTTCTTCAGTTTACTTGACGAGGCTTAATTATCTAGCCTTTTAATTATATACTTCAGCCTTTGTTGACTTATGAAGTATTTTAGCCTAAATGGCTCTTCTCACTTCACTCTCCGCTCTCAGGTTGTGCTCAGCTTTTATAATAAATTTTAGAGGAAGAAATCTGTAACTATGACTAATTTCCTCTACGCAATATGTTTGTCAAAGCAAGTTCTAGCAGTGTTTATCAACCACAAAACTATGTCCTGTTTGCGAGGTTTGTGGTACTAGGCGTTTCCCGTGGTTCTTTAATCTCTCTAAATATTTGCTTATTCATGCGAGGAAGGTTGCCTAAGGTCTTCCTCTTATAATTATAACAGTATACTGAATATATAGTATTGAATATAGTATTGAATATATTAAATAACATGGTATAACACTGCCATGTTACAAAGACTAATACAGGCTTTTCGTAACAAGTTGCTACGAGCTTGTTGTCTCAACTTGTTAACAACTTGCTTGTGTGATGTTACTCTGAGTGTATATCCACACCGGGCAGGCTTGAAAAATATGCCTGGCCACGGTGGGAATCGAACCTACGACCTTTGGAATACCAGCCGCATGCTAGCCTGCCCGGTGTGGATATACACTCAGAATAACATCACACAAGCATCTTATTCACCTGAGTACATTACACCAACACAGCAAATATCATGCTTTTTAACAACTTGTTACGTGCAGACGCGATACTACTGATCAGACTTGTTGGTCTCATCAACCTTGTTACAAGATGATAACAACTTGTTTCAGACTTGTCAACAAGCAATGTGAACACATCTTGTCGACGGCGGTAGTTAAAAAATCAAAGGCCTTCGAGGCCGACTCACGGATGAGATCAAATTAATTAAAGGGGGATATGATTTACAGCAGTTTTTTACAAATGGGAACCGTGCAAGGGCAAGGACATTATTTGGTAAAACACGACATAATATAAAATCTTCCCGAAGATCTTACAGGTTTAAACAGTTTAATTTTAACGACATCCTCGATTTTAACAATAAGGGACCGGTCATTAATTATGGAAGGGGGGAGGGGAGGAAAAAAATAAGGGGGGCATATGTAGAAATGACTAGAAGGGGGGCTATTAAATTTTTTCAAGAAAATGACAGGGGGTGTTGCAATTAAACTTAAAGGAATTTGCTTAATAACCTGG
This sequence comes from Paramuricea clavata, assembly GCA_902702795.2. Taxonomy (NCBI): domain Eukaryota; kingdom Metazoa; phylum Cnidaria; class Anthozoa; order Malacalcyonacea; family Plexauridae; genus Paramuricea; species Paramuricea clavata. Next base: position 50,415 of record CACRXK020001410.1, on the reverse strand, counting down.
TATCCATTTGGTTGTAAATGTTGCAACTAAATCATGGTCACTGATGTGAAATAGTCTGGATTCATCTTGTCTTGTGTGTGCTGTATGCAAATCAGTCTTTACGGATTGCAGACTAGTTAAATTGACAATGTATTATTACATCAGCTCTTGATGTGGTTAAATACATTTAAATTAAGCAAGGTTAACGGCGTTTGTATTATGCAGGCCACATCCGCTGCTGGGAATCTGTGACGTCATATCGATCAAAGGGGGTTGTTTCATGCCTTGTGATCAGTGCTTCAGTCTGGGTATTCATTCTACCATTGTATGCTTTGCCTAACTGCAGCAAGTTTTGCGCTTCGATACCTTTTCCCGACCCACCCACCCATGTTCATTCTAAAAGATTTTATCTGGTAGCTAGTATATGTCATTTTTATATAATTTTTAATCTCACACAAAATAGGATGTATAGACCACTATACACTGTCGCAGGTATGCCTTGGCAGAATTGTCATTGCTATCTCCTTTTGCTGCTAATTTTACTGATTGTTGCTCTCATTGTTGCCGCGCAGCTGCTATGGCAATACTTCGTACCATCAAGTCTAGTTGCAGCCTTAAACATGGTTACAATCGCCCAGACCAAATGGAAACCTGATTTTAGTGTTATATATAAAAATACTCCTCTTTTAATTACAATTTTCTGCTAATAAATATATATTTTTGGTCGACGTTAATATCTTGCCAGTTCCATATTCTTACTTAATAATTAATACTATAACGCCTGGGTATCCCCATTTGACGAGTAAAAATGAAAATGGGGGGGGGTCAAAGAAAAATATTCTAATATGCAGGGGGGGCCATCATTAAATTTCTGCCATTTAGGGGGGGGGCTTTCAATTTTAAAAATTTAGAAAAGAAAAAATTCCCCTCCCCCTTCCATAAATAATGACCGGTCCCTAACCAATATCAACAGTCTTGAAAAAACAATCTGAATAGATTATTATAAAACTACACACTATCAAAGCAAATCTATATAAAAGTACAATAACCGTAGCTGTCAGGTGTGTATAGTGTTCAACAGAATAACTATAAGTATCAAGCTGTACCTAATACAGTCAGTATCAGTACATCCAATGACCGTGGCTTTCCGATATGTACAGTGTTAAACAGACTGACAATTTAAACATGATAACTATAATAAGTATAAAGCTGTCCCCAATGTAATATATCAAATGACCGTAGCTGTCCGATCTACAGTGTTGAACAGGGCAATCTAAACATGATAGCTATAAGTATAAAGCTGTAACCAATACAGTACATGCTGCATCAACGACCGTAGCTGTACGATGTACGATGTACAGTGTTGAACAGAAAAATTTAAACAGAACAACTATAAAACAGCACCCTTATTGATACAACGGTACAGGTAGCTGTCCAATGGCAGTAAAGTGTAAGTAAATCCAGGTGGTAATGCTGCCTCAGTGTCCAATGCTCTTTTTCTTTTTAGACCATTTATAATTGTTACCAAACTGTGAATAAACATAAATATCTACATTGAAAAGGGAATGGCTGCAAAAATTTCAATATCAGTCCCCCACACACCACTGTTCCTCATGTTGCTTATGGCTCAATAATGATCTACTGAACTATTCATATATGGTCTAAGGACATGTTCTATACTGTTCATGTGATCCACTATTTTTTGTCTTAAAATCATGTGGTATGTTTGTCTACCGGTTAAAATATATGACAGTGCTCTAAATAAACAATTGCCATCCCCTGTATTAAATCCGACAGAGTTTCGTTGGATTAACTAGTGGTTTTGATGTTGTTTCATTGCGTCTAAATATAAGTGGGACATTCATCAAAGAGCATAAGGACAGCTGAAATTCTCCTGATAGAGGATAAAAATGAAGCGATCTATCGATACACTGCTGAGACTCGTCCGTGCCAGCTGATACTAGGCTACAGTGCAAGCGCAGTCATGTGAAATATACAACGGCAAGTCAGCAACGTGACTTTAATACAAAGATTTTGTGTCGTGTTGCTTCGAATAAGACAAATATGTCCTTTGTATTCCGTGACAGCTAAAACATGAATTATTTAATTTAAATAACATGATTAAATTTGGTAAACAAAAAACTCTTTCAATCGACAGAAACTATGGAAACAGTGTTGAAACGGTGTTGACGACAGAAACTATGGAAACAGTGTTGAAACGGTGTTGAAACACAGCTGACAGAGGCGCTCGAAAGGCACCAGAAAATGTGAACACTTGTATATATATTGAACAAAATAGTGTTAATATTTCAGCTAAAAGGTAGATCAGTGTGTTAACAGCAGATCTGTTGGGTGAAGTAGAAAAACAGATAACAATTAAGTCAACTAACCCTCACCTTTTAATTTAGCACACGCTTGTCAAAAAGTCAAAAGTTGAAAAGAACGTGAAGCGTGCTCCAGCCCAATTTCCGGTTCCAAAAGACCCGTTCGCAGGCAAACACTGCGCGCAAAGCAGGCTGGTCATTTCCCATTGTTTAACTGCCCCACTCAAGTAAACCACAAAGACTCACAGATGTTGCTTCGCAACATCCGTGAGTCAATGAAGTCGAAAAAATGTCCGAAATTTATTTTTGTCGGACATTTTTCCGGGCAATTTATTTCACGAGATTGCTGACAGGGTGTTGTGTGGAAATTTACAAAATGTAATTTATTTGACTTATTCATTTTTAGAAATGCTTTGGAAGTTGATTTGAAAATTGAACGGGATTGGAGGTCTGGACTTCAGGAAGAACTCATGCGAGTGAATGAAAACCTCTCGCAAATGGAAGGACGAGCTCGCGATTTGGAGGAATTGAAACAGGTATTGAGACAGCGAGTATAACACTATTTATACCGGATAGCTCTATCTGTTTTAAGTTGTTCTTCCTAGACGTCCAGTAAAAGTACTGCACAGCCTGCACTCTCTTATTCAGACTCTTCCCTTATCGATCCAGTGTTATATACTACATTTACAGGAGGAAACCTAAACTAGACTAAATTTAAGCCTGGTTCACATATGCCTGCGGTATGCCTGCGACTGTATCATTATGCCTCTACTTGCCGCCGAAATACCGGCAAAGTTGAACTCAGGTCAACCTTCCCGGCCTACCGCCGATGTAACTGTGGCACTGGAGGCAATCGGTGAACAAATATTCACATAATTCACGTTTTAAGCTACCACCGGCATCGTCGCCGGTACGTCGCAGGCACGTCGCAGGCATATATGTGAACCAGGCTTTATTTATACTGAATAGCTCTATCAGTCTAAACTGTTCTTAGGTATAGAACTAGTCTAATTGAAAGTACTCTGCTCACATTCGACTGAGCAAAATTATAATCGCACAACGACATACTGCTGGAACATACCCGCACACCCGATTACCTATATATACATGAACTTGTGCTGCATTTTTCGCAGTCGTTCCTGGTTAGGTCTTAAAATGTATATATTCTCACTTGGATTACAAACCCTAACATCCTAAATGCTGGAATTGAAACCCTCTCTCTCAGGTGAAAGACACGCCCCCACACGATACGAGCAGGAAATAGCTAAAGTTACTAAATTTCTAAACCGTCTTTGTATTTAGAAGTACGCGTCTTTGCAAGAAGCTCACGAGGAATTGAAGAAATCATTCCTGGAACAAGAAACGGTCAGCCTATACCGTAGCTATTTCTTATTTTCTTTTGTTCATTTGTTTATTTATTGCTTCGTATATTTATGTATTTATCAATATGAGTAATACGGTTATCACACTATTAAGCTTGTGAATAACTAACCCACTAAAATATTTGTTTTATTAATGTTGATGCTTGTCTTATTGTTGTTGTATTGTCTCACTTTTAGGCCTTGATAGAAATGGGAAACACGCTAAGCAGGTACGATATGGCTATTCTATGACGTTAATTGAGGACAAATTAAATATAGCGTTAATGTGTCATGCATGGCCAGAAATGAAAGGAAAAAAAATATTCTCCTTCCTTCGTAATTTGCACATTACGTTGAAATATGGCTTCAACTGCATGTAAATAGTGAATTACATAATGTGATGTTGTTAATCGCAAAATCTGAGAGTAAAGTAGGTCGTTTGCAACTTGCCTCAATCGTTGGTTGTAAAACAAAATCTGTCGAAGTATTTAATGTAATGTTGACCTGATTACAGTTACTGCCTATTCTGCATTTTCAATATTTTTACAGAGGTTAGTTTTTACGACATTTGTCTATTTAACTCTATATATGAATACCGCACTATTGCCAGTAGGAACAAACGAAAATGCAGAATAGACAGTAACTTACAGCAGGCAAACATTACAACCAACAATGGGTGATTCCAGCTGTAGACTAAATTTTGATCAAGGCAAGAAGAATGAAATCCAACACCACAGCTAGAAAGCGCGTCTTAGAATGAGTAAAACTGCAAAGATTGGTTGCTAAATGTTGTAAAATGAAGAAAATATATATAACCCTGTGAAGTTCGCAAATTATGTATATATTTGTATTACGCGCGGTGAAAATAACCAATTCCATCTTTCGGCTCAAAAATGGTTATTTTTCCCGCGCGTAATGCAAATATATACATGCAGAACTTGCGAACTTCATAGGTCTATATTTTCCTCATTTTACAACAATTCGCAACCAAACTTTGCAATTTTACTCATTTTAAGATGCTCTTTCCAGCTATTCTTGTCTAGATCAAAATTTCGTCTATAGCTCCGGAATCATCCATTTACGCAAATTGTATTTTCGACCTATCGTATATATTCTCTGATTTTGCGATTTACAGCATCGCATAATATAATTTACTCATGTTTACTCATGCAGAAGCCATGTTTCAAAGGGTTATGCAACTTATGCATCGATGATGTGCAAATTAGTAAGCAAGTTTAGAATAATCGTGTCCGTGCTTTCTGGCCATTTATTTCGTTATTTCCATTTATAAATGCAATAATTTTTAGTTCTCATTTGAAAGTCGTCGAGATGAAAGAAGCTCATCAAAATATGAAGGTATGTAATCAAATTGAATTATGGTTTTAACTAAGCATGCTTGTCAATAACCTGAAATTATTTTGAAGTGATGTTTTTGAAATTATAATATAAGGCTAATTTTTTACGATCTCAATTTTACCAAAATTAAAAACCACATTATTCAATTCAAAATATTTTTTTTAAATTTACATGTTCAGGACATGAAGTGGGCCGATGATAAAGACACGGACCATTGTCAGTTGTGTAAACAAGCATTCTCAATTTCTCGTCGAAAAGTAAGTAAATTAATGTATTTAGAACTGCTGGGAAATTCGTTTTGATCAAGTCCTAGGACTGGAAGAAGTTTGATCAAGTCCTAGGACTGGATGAAGTTTCATCAAGTCTTAGGACTGGATGAAGTTTGATCAAGTCCTAGGACTGGATGAAGTTTTATCAAGTCCTATATAGGACTGGATGAAGTTTGATGAAGTCCTAGGACTAGATGAAGTTTGATCAAGTCTTAGGACTAGATGAAGTTTGATCAAGTCTTAGGACTAGATGAAGTTTGATCAAGTCCTAGGACTGAATGAAGTTTTATCAAGTCCTATATAGGACTGGATGAAGTTTGATCAAGTCCTAGGACTGAATGAAGTTTGATCAAGTCCTAGGACTGAATGAAGTTTGATCAAGTCTTAGGACTGGATGAAGTTTTATCAAGTCTTAGGACTGGATGAAGTTTTGATCAAGTCCTAGGACTGGATGAAGTTTGATCAAGTCCTAGGACTGGATTGAAACACAGCTTATTGCAAATTGACTGTTTTTACGAGTCATTCGCGACTATTTAAGCCGAGGCGTATTTTCGCTCGTATAAATTGCGCTAGTATTATGTACTTGCAAAGCTACAGTGATGAACATTCGAGCTTGTGTGAAAGTTTTGCCTAAAGCAAATCTACAAACATCGTTTTTTTCTGCAAAACCAAACAATTATATTTACTATTAGTATTTAGTGCAAAGAACTTATGAGTCTCTCTAGAACAAATTTGTTACGCTGTCACTGCGCAATGTCAACAATATTTTACAACAGCTGTAGCTTGAGATCTTGCTTTATTCATGGCTGGGAACTCCGTCCACGTGTTTGTATCAAAATTGAAACATTCACAATATCTAATATCTGAAAACATATCTTTCGCCCCACCCAGTACGATAATACTATCACCAACGGTCACCGCTGTGCAACTGTATCGCTTCTTTTGCATCGCGGGCAACATGCGATAACTTCCTGTTGTCACATTATACAACAACACTGTATTCAAAGCCTTCTCTTCATTATCTTGCCCGCCAAGGACGATCACATTGTCTTTCCAAGTTACTGTTGCCATCTTTGTTACCGGATATGGAAGTCGACCGAGCTCTGTACAAGTATTGGTTGCTGGGTCAAACACGAGGACAGTGTCTATTGCGTCTCGTTGAGACCTAGTCGTACTGCCACCAATGATGTATATCTTGTCATTGATTATCTCGGCACCATGGCAACATATTGGTCGAGGCATGGTGGCTAGCAACCTTGACGTAAAGGGAGGGATCAGTTGAATTTCATGTATGGTATCGTAGACAGTTCGGGGATAAGAAAAACCGCCGATAACAAGAATGCGATTCTGGTATACCACACATACATGATGAGCACATCCTGTTGGTAATTTCAATTGAGATTCAACCCAATGTCCATCTTGTTGATAAAGATTTAATTTCTCGACGCTGTCATGGTCGGAGATAGAAGCTCCCCCAGTCACAAGCATGTGACCTTGGTATAAGACTGAACTCGCTCCATGCCTATCTGTATTCATTGCTGAGAGTGGCCGCCATGTTTTGCTTGCCATATTGTACACTTCGACCAGCGTACAAATAATCCCACCAGCAACAACTATTTCGGCTTGCGATTCCTGAGCATTGCTGTCGTGACCGGTTCGCATATTTTGTTCAATTCTCACGATATTTGACATCACACTGTCCATCATTTTAAACATTTCGTCTTGGGAAGAGCAAAACTTATCAATTTGACGTTTCATATCAGTAATCTCGGCTTTCATTTGACGAATTTCGTTTCTCGCTGGACACGCATGCTGGGTGATTAAGTTCTTATGCAGTACCATTTCGGCGCAGTAGTCACACTTGACTCGTCGAAAATCGCAGACTTTACTTTCGTGAATTTCTTTATAGCGTCGAATAACCATTTTCTCGCATTGATCGTTTGAACATGGCACTGAACTGAAGTCACAAGTTGCTGCGTGCGCCTCGAGTAAGCCAAGTTCGACAACCTTGCGACAACCACGCTGAGAATTCTCGCACGAAATCTTCAAACACGACAGAGTGCTGGCCAGAAAACGCTGGGGTTTACGCAGTGTCTCTACGGTCAAACGGTCTTCACATGTTGGGCAATTTCTCGAACGTTTCAGGTGTTCAGTGATACAATTTCTACAGAAATGATGTTCATTCCTGCGACATTGCACCGGGTCTTCGCGCAATGGAGATTTTCATCAACTTTTGTTTCAAACCGTCTATTTTTATAGCCTGTTGCCATGTTGCCATGCTTTACATTCTCAACGTTTTTGAACTGGTCTTTTATCGAACTATGATCGACACAACAGCCTATTATCACACCAGACAAGGACGTGTAGATCATATGGATCGAATTTCGCGTCAAACTCTCAATTTTGCCTGAGGCGATGGCTCAGGACTGGAGTGTGATATGGGAATTGAAATCTGATCGGAACTTTATTCAATTTTTGGACTTGACCAAACTTCATAGCTTCATACAGTCATACTTGCCGAGTCCTAGGACTTGATCAAAACTTCATCTTCATACAGTCATACTTGCCGAGTCCTAGGACTTGATCAAAACTTCATCCAGTCCTAAGACTTGATCAAACTTTATCCAGTCCTAGGAATTGATCAAACTTCATCCAGTCTTAGGACTTGATCAAACTTCATTCAGTCCTAAGACTTGATCAAACTTTATCCAGTCCTAAGACTTGATCAAAGTTTATCCAGTCCTAAGACTTGATCAAACTTCATCCAGTCCTAAGACTTGATCAAACTTTATCCAGTCCTAGGACTTGATCAAACTTCATTCAGTCCTAAGACTTGATCAAAGTTTATCCAGTCCTAAGACTTGATCAAACTTCATCCAGTCCTAGGACTTGATCAAAGTTTATCCAGTCCTAAGACTTGATCAAACTTTATCCAGTCCTAGGAGTTGATTAAACTTCATCCAGTCTTAGGACTTGATCAAACTTCATTCAGTCCTAAGACTTGATCAAAGTTTATCCAGTCCTAAGACTTGATCAAACTTCATCCAGTCCTAGGACTTGATCAAACTTCATCCAGTCCTAAGACTTGATCAAACTTTATCCAGTCCTAAGACTTGATCAAACTTCATCCAGTCCTAAGACTTGATCAAACTTTATCCAGTCCTAAGACTTGATCAAACGATTGTAGCATTTTGAAGTTTGATCAAGTCCTAGGACTGGATGAAGTTTTATTCAAGTCCTAGGACAGGACTGGATGAAGACATAAACGTTGATCAATTCCTAGGACTGGAACAAGTTTGATCCCAAGTTTTACTATGGACATCGATGAAGTTTGATCATATTTAAAATCCTCATATTGTGCTCCCGTCTTTGCCCTTTGGGCTTCGCCTCAAAATGAGACTGGAAAACGAAATTCGATATTATCTAGATGGCATGCACCGGATTAATGTCTATAACAACGCAAATTTGTCATAATTTGACAGAATTTGTCGTATGATGGTTCAAATTTCATAAAGGCGAATAGATACAGCCAAACATTGTCGATTATTTACTATTCTTAATTTAAAACAAAGTTTTGAAAAACGTTGAGAGACACGGAGTGTAAAGCGATGGCAACAGGCCACGAAGATACAAGGTTTGAAACACAAGTTGATGATAATCTTCATTGCGTGATTTGCACTGAAGTATTGAAAGACCCGGTGCAATGTCGCAGGAATGAACATCATTTCTGTAGAAATTGTATCACTGAACATCTAAAACGTTCGCGAAATTGCCCAACATGTAAAGAACGCTTGACCGTAGAGACACTAGGCGAACCTCAGCGATTCTTGGCCAGCACTCTGTCGAGTTTGAAGATTTCGTGCGAGAATTCCGAGCGTGGTTGTCGCAAGGTTGTCGAACTTGGCTCACTTGAGGCGCACGTAGCAATTTGTGATTTCAGTCCGGTGCCATGTTCAAACGATCAATGTGAGGAAATTGTTATTCGACGCGATAAAGAAACTCACGAAAGTAAAGTCTGCGATTTTCGACGAATCATGTGTCACCACTGCGCCAAAATTGTACTGTATAAGAACTTTACTCAGCACACGTGCCCAGAAAGACACGAAGTTCGTCAAATGAATGCCGAGATTACTGTTATGAAACATCAAATTGATAAGCTTTGCTCTTCCCAAGATGAATTGTTTAAAAAGATGGAAAATGCGATGTCAAATCTTGCGATAATTGAACGAAATATGCGAGCCGGTCGTGAAAGCAATGCTCAGGAATTGCAAGCCGAAATAGTTGTCGCTGGTGGGATTCTTTGCACGTCGGTCGAAGTGTTCAATATGGCAAGCAAAACATGGCGGCCACTCTCAGCAATGAACACAGATAGACCTGGGGCAAGTTCAGTTTTATACCAAGGTCACATCCTTGTGACTGGGGGAGCTTCTATCTCCGACCTTGACAGCGTCGAGAAATTAAATCTTGATCAACAAGATGGACATTGGGTTGAATCTCAATTGAGATTACCAGCACCGTCTGCTCATCATGCGTGTGTGGTATATCGGAATCGTCTTCTTGTTATCGGAGGTTTTTCCTGTCCCAGAGTTTACGATACCATACATGAAATTCAGCTGACCCCTCCCTTTACGTCAAGGTTGTTAACCACCATGCCTCGACCAATATGTTGCCATAGTGCCGAGATAGTGAATGACAAGATATACATCATTGGTGGCACTAAGACTGGGTCTCATGAAAACGCGAAAGACACTGTTCTCATGTTTGACCCAGCAACCAATACTTGTACAGAGCTCAATCGACTGCCATACCGAGTATCAAAAATGGCAACAGTAACTTGGAAAGACAATGTGGTTGTCCTTGGCGGGAGAGACAGAGATAAACGACCTCTGGATACAGCGTTGTTGTATAATGTTACCACGGGAAGTTATCGCATGTTGCCGGCGATGCGAAGGAAGCGATATGGTTGCACAGCAGTGATCGTCCGTGATAACATTATCGTAATGGGTGGCACAGAAAATATTCTTGCAGATATTAGATATTGTGAATGTTTCAGTTTTGACACAAACACATGGACAGAGTTCCCAGCCATGAATAAAGCAAGAACTTATGCTACTGCTGTTGTGAAATATCGTTGATATCGTTGCAAATATAAACTCAAAGTATAGACTCATAACTGCCTAGTGGTTTAATACAATGTTTAAACATTCTTTTTATGGCTTGTTAACAAACTCTTCCGTGTAAATGCTTCTTGTATTTAAGTTGTTAAATTCATTTACGATTATTGAAAGTGTACAAAAAGTCCTCAAAAAGTGAAGTCGATTATAGTCGTCCTAGATAGAAGTCGGATACGTTTGATTAAGTCTCAGGACTGGATGAAGTTTTAATCAAGTCCTAGGACTGGATTAACTGAAGTTTTAATCAAGTCCTAGGACTGGATTAACTGTTGATCAAGTCCTAGGACTGGATAAGATTTGATCAAGTCCTAGGACTGGATGAAGTTTGATCAAGTTCTAGCACTGGATGAAGTTTGTTCTAGTCTTAGGACAGAATGAAGTTTGATCAAGTCCTTGGACTGGATGAAGGTTTGATCAAGTCCTAGAACTGGATTAGCTGTTGATCAAGTCCTAGGACTGGATAAGATTTGATCCTAGAACTGGATGAGCTGTTGATCAAGTCCTAGGACTGGATAAGATTTGATCCTAGGACTGGATGAAGTTTGATCAAGTCCTAGGACTGGATGATGTTTTGATCAAGTCCTAGGACTGGATGAAGTTTGATCAAGTCCTAGGACTGGATGAAGTTTTAATCAAGTCCTAGGACTGGATGATGTTTGATCAAGTCCTAGGACTGGATGTTGTTTTGATCAAGTCCTAGGACTGGATGAAGTTTGATCAAGTCTTAGGACTGGATGAAGTTTGATCAAGTCTTAGGACTGGATGAAGTTTGATCAAGTCCTAAGACTGGATGAAGTTTTGATCACGTCTTAGGACTGGATGAAGTTTGATCAAGTCTTAGGACTGGATAAAGTTTGATCAAGGCTTAGGACTAGATGAAGTTTGATCAAGTCTTAGGACTGGATAAAGTTTGATCAAGGCTTAGGACTGGATGAAGTTTTAATCAAGTCCTAGGACTGGATGATGTTTGATCAAGTCCTAAGACTGGATGAAGTTTTATCACGTCTTAGGACTCGATGAAGTTTGATCAAGTCTTAGGACTGGATGAAGTTTGATCATACTTCTATATATAATTTTGTAATTTTGGTTTATTTTTCAGCACCACTGTCGCAATTGTGGTGGAATCTTTTGTAATCCATGTTCGGACAATGAAATGCCTCTACCATCTTCAGCTAAGCCCGTTCGCGTCTGCGACATTTGTTATAATACATTACTACAGAGGTATCAAAGTTGACAGCCAGCCTGACAACCAAATAATCTCATGGAAATTCAACGTCTACACATTCGTCAGCTGTATGTTTGTGACATCGATCTGTTGCAGAAATTATACCTCAAAGATATCAGTGTGATTTAACTTAAGGCTGTTTTCCGTATGGGCGTAATGGTTCTTTGTCTCTTCGTCATGAAATACACGAATGTATATAAAATTAACATTCGATGATTTGCTTCTGCAAAACCTTTCAATTATGTAAACATGACGTCTTCGTAATACTTTGTTGTATACTTAAGTAATTTATGATAAGTATGTGTTGAAAAACGCTACACCTTACCAGCCTCGTCCCCAGGCTCCAACTCATCAACGGCGCAGCAAATCAAAGCGCCTGGGGACGAGGCTGACACCTTACATACTTTGAGCATAGATATCTTATATACACTAGATAATGCATCTAATTATTCTACATTTCAAAAATTGAAATGAGAAGATTCGTATGTTTTCTATTTCTTAAACACGGAACTTAAATATTAAGGTAAACCCATTCCAAATACATTTTTAAACTATTCAAATGATGAAAGTTATTGTTGTTTTTTAAGCGTTTATTAGCGAGTGGGAAACACCAACATGGCTGCCATTTATTCAAATGGGGGTAACCGCTGGAATATTCTTGGCTTCAATTTTACTAAAGGAGATCGATGCGCTATCTATAGTCTATATAAGATATCTATGACTTTGAGGTGCTTTGAACACCAGTGTTAAACAGCTGTCGAATTTATTATCTTACTTCTCAAAAGGACTTGTATTTAAAGACAAATTCAAGGCGATGATAGTTGACGAGTTGATTTATGGCCGTTTTTTACCGTGGTTTGACCGTTTTCCCAGTTTCTGCTAACAAATCGTTAATGAGTGTGTTAAAACCTGGTTTCCATATGGTCGTAACGGTCGTAAAGATTGAGTCACGATCTTTCTCATCTGCCGAAATACAACATTTTAGAACTGAAAATACGCGGAGTGATTATAAACTGGCCGTTGAGAAAGAGCGTGACTCTTTTTACGACCATTACGACCATAATGAAACCAGGCTTAATCGTCTAATTATTTTGAAATATACGTGATTACATAATCTTTGTTTTGTGATGTCTCGTGTGGAACTAATTATAGTAAAGGCAAATAAAAATTCCGCTCCGCGCGCAAAATTAATTCCGGCTACACACGTAAAAACGCACAAATTTGTTCACAAGTTGTGTTCGCACTGCTTGTTCCCAGTTATTGTAACAAGTTTGGAACAAGCTGTTAACCCTGAAAAACATTTTTTGGAAGCCATCCGTCCGTCCGTCCGCCACTCATCCGTCCGTCATCCGTCCGTCCGTATCCGCGTTTTAACCTAACCGCTGTTAACCGCAACTTGTAACAAGCTTGATGACATTATCAGACTTGTTACAAGGTTGTCCTAACAGGTCTGATACAGTCATGATATAACAAGATTGTTACAAAGTTGTCGACGCAAGGTTGTTAAAATATTGTTATATCATGACTGTATCGGAGTTGTTGGAACAACCTTGCAACAAGTCTGATAATATCAACAAGGTTGTTACAAGTTAACACGCAGATTCTTCCAAACTTGTTGACAACTTGGGACAAGCAGTGCGAACACAACTTGTTGACGGCTTGTTGGCAGACTTGCTACAAGATGTGAGATTTTTACGTGTGTAGTCAAAAATTAAAACCGGCTATACGAACGAATAAACAATCATAAGCAATTTTGTATTATAGACTAAATTTTGATCTAGACAAAAATTTCATCACAGCTTGAAAGAGCATCACAAAATTAGTAATATTCCAAAGTTTTGTTCCGAAATGTTGTAAAATGCGGATAATATAGCCATGCGAAGTTTGCCGTTTTTCAGTCATTTTAGATTACAAACGGGAAATTGACAGCCCAATCGGGTGTTGGGGCATCAATTTCCCGTTTGTAATCTAAAATGACTGAAAATTGCAAACTTCGCAAGGCTATGTTATCCGCATTTTACAACATTTCGGAACGAAACTTTGGAATATTACTAATTTTGTGATGCTCTTTCAAGCTGTGATGAAATTTTTATCTAGATCAAAATTTAGTCTATAGTGCAAATGGTCCATTTAAATCGTAATAAAATTTAATTTTAGAAAGGTTTATACTTTCTTGGTATGCACACGCAAAAATCTCACATCTTGTAGCAATTCTGCCAACAAGTTGTGTTCGCACTGCTTGTCCCAAATTGTCAACAACTTAATTGTAGCAACCTTGTTGATATTGTCAGACTTGTTGCAAGGTTGTTCCAACAAGTCCGATACAGTTATTATATAACGATATTGTTGCAACCTTGTGTCATTCTTGTTATATCATGACTGTATCAGACTTGGACTAGTATCCCAAAGGTCGCGAGTTCGATTCCCACCGTGGTCAAGCTAACTTTTCAGCTTGCCCGGTGTGGATGCACACTCGGAGTAACATCACAAACATTGTTAGACTAACAACCTTGTAAGCTTGTTACAAGTTGTTAACTGCTTGTTCCAAACTTGTTACAACAACTGGGAACAAGCAGTGCGAACACAACTTGTCGACAGCTTGTGAACAGATTTGTAACAATTTGTTTGCAAATCTATAGCAAACTAATTTGCTTCTTGCGTGCGAAAACTCCCGCGTTTTTTTTGCCGAGTAAAGCACCGGACGGGTGCCTATAAAAAAACGTCTTATTTTTAAGAGGCAAATTAAAATTCCTTTGTTTTAAATGTATCTGGCGGTTGAGAAACACAAACATAGTTGAATTTCAATACTGTCAATTTAAATATAATTATATTGATGCTGTATTAAATTGACGCCATATTTATACAGCAATATAAGCAAAACTTACTGAACTTCGGACATCATTTTTTCTTTGGCGTACCATCTAAAATCTCTTCATTTTAGCATTAGTTTACAGACAAAGCACTAAACATACTTTTTAAGTTTGTTTGTCGCTTGAGAAACGAATAAAAAATTTTAAAATGTGAATACTATGAGTCATAACCAAGTGAAAAAGTCTATTCATTAGTTTTTGAACGCCTGAGTTATTATTACATAACTACTATATACAAAAGATTCCCGTGTAAGGGCCCGTTGATACCATTTCGTTTCGGTCATAGTATTATTTATGACAGATGTTGTGACCGGGACGAAAATAACTCAAAGAACCGTCTCAAGTCATTCCGCCTCAGTGACTTTATACCGGCATGAATTCAGACCGGGATGAATGTAAACCGCAAAAACATATCAGACCGGTCTCGGCTGTAACCTTGACAATGGAACAACACCAGCTAACAAAAGCCATCTGAAAGAAAAAATTGCCTGGCAAGGCCAATAAATCAGAAACTTTTATGATTTTCGTACCGGTCTCATGTAAACATGTTGACAATTTCAATTTCATTCCGGTTTGACTTCGTCCTGGTCCCATGGAAACGGGGCCTTAAATTGTCAAAAATAAGAGCTTTGAAATTCTATAATGGGTAATGGGCTTTTCCTTTTCACTTTCGTGCTCAATTTTTTGCTTTCGTGCACAAAAAATTTCGCGTGAAGTCGTAAAATATGCTAATGCCACCTTAACAAAGACACAACCCACCCAAAACTTCCATATATGGAAAGCGGAAGTTCGATTACTCACTTGCAAAGAGAGGCCACAAAATGGCGTCTGGATGTAGAGCGTATTTTTAGTGACACGTTTTACTAAATTTCTCCTTATTTCTGTGGATTAAACGCCGATCCTTTTGGCAACGACGAGCTAAATAACTCGCGGATATAATCTACGGTTCCTTTCGGGCGACGGCGAAGCGAAGAAATGGCAATGCGGCGATAAAGTAGGGGGGTTCAAGACACCAAAATATCTATTGACATGGAAGCATATTTGAAAAAACTTGTCAGCAAAAAGAAGAGACGATTCTACGAGGATGGCTTCGATTTGGACCTGTCTTGTATCCTTTAAAGCTGTTCTAAGACCGGGGTTTATTTCGCTTCGAAATCAGTTCTTTTGACAAGGGGCATAGCATTTAATTTTTGGCAAAATTATTAGCCCATTCCACTTCCGCGATATTATTAATGTAACAGAAATCTGTTAAGCTTTTGCTAAAACTAAAGTGCACTAAAAGCATTTAATTGCTTCAATTTTCAGAGGAATAGAATAGAAATCTTTTAGATGTCTTATTTTCGACAGCAATTCTGTGGGTGTTAAAAAATAGCAACAAAAAAATTCGATTTTAATAAACGCACTTGGAGGTCATAATTAATAATTACTCTATTGAAAGTTTTTGACTAATTTCATTAATCCATCTGATTAATTTGTTTTCTCGTGATTTCACAAATATTTATAGTGTGAATTTGTCTTTATTTTTAAATATTTTTACAACTCAATTGAATGCTTAAAATATGTTTTCGTATTGTGTATATTTTTTCGTATTGTCTGATGCATACAAATATATTGTGTTTGGATTTAATGTTATTAAATTAAGCGTGTCTTAATATGGCAATATTTTAGTGTTCTGTGGTTTAGAAAGTTATTAATCTCGGTTTTTGGGGGGCTTAATAAGGCAATATTTTGCTGTTTTGTGGTCTAGAAGATTATTAAATTTTGGTGTTTTGAGCTTGTTTACAATCGTGTGGTATTCTATAAAATGTTTTTTGAGTTGTGACATAATTATTTTTGTACTTTAATCCGTAAAGTGGACTGCACCACGCCCTAAATTGCCCTACTTTATTGTTTATTCTGTCTAATGCAAGACGGTGTAACTCGTCAAGGGGAGAGTGCTGGCGCTCAATGTGTAAATGTTTCAAGATATATAAGGGCATACTACACTACACATTTGGCGCTGAATATTGGCTTGGTGCTTGACGGGGGGGGAGACTAGATAAAGGGGAGGTATGGTCCCTGGAAAAGTTTGAAATCTGTACTTTCTAACATGGCATTTCTTGCACCCTCTAAAGATTTGATGTTTAGAAACGTTTGTCATTTCACGTTTGTTTTGCATTTTAAGCAGTACAGGATATGACACTTTACCCCTCCTATACCCCCCTCTCCCGTGTTTTGATGCCTATGGCATTACATGAGACTCGATTGGGCAATTATGATCCAATAATTGCTCTATACTGTGGTTGCAAAGTTTCATTGCAAGATTTGACAACAATCAAATGCTTTCAAAAGATGGAGTATTTTTGTTGTTTATTATGATTTATATTTATTTCAAAAATAATGCTGAATTGTGTATTATATACAATAAAGTGAACAGTTAAGAATAGACTATACTCTGAACTAGCTAAAAATGTGAGTTTAAAACCTATAATCTAAGAATATCTGTTTGTTTTTTGGCTGCCGGATATTATAAAACTATTTTTACAACGATTGGTATTAATCCTCGGTAACATGAACTTGCAGTTATGTCTAAAGTCGTACTTTAATGCGTTAAGAGGAGGCAATAAGACATGCAGTTTGTGCGCGTTGCCTTAGAATCAAACAACGACTTGCAAATATTTTCATGATGGATTTTGAGATGTTCTATTTGAAGTTTCTTCAAAGCCATTTTGTACTCAAGATTAGGATGGATGATTAACATAACTTGTTTTTGAATTCTTTCCATATCTTTGATAAGGTAATTAGGTAGTGAACCATGGAAAACTGGTACTACATAGTACAGATCTAATACATGCAACATAGAATGTTTTAAGATCATATGTTGACATACGGTACAACATTTGCCCTCTTCATTTGTATAAGGAAGTAGATTTTTTCAAAGCCCTCTTTATAATATAATTTAAATGAGCATTCCAGGAAATGTTACTGGTGATTATAAGACCTAAAAGGTTTGCACTTTGGACGACTTCAAGAGGTTTTCCATTAATAACAATGGGGTTAAAATCATGCTAACACTTCGAAAAGGATATATGTGATTATTTGCACTTATTAGGGTTAAGTTGGAGCATATTTAGACTTGACCAACTTGACATGTGGTCTGCAACTGACTGAGCATGACTTGCTTTGCTTTTAAAAATCGTCTCCGACGTTGTAGTATCATCAACAAATTTCCATAAAATTATATTATATATTAAGAAGAATATAGCTGAAAGATTTTCAAATCCTCCTTTCAAAATCAACCCTTGTGTTTCTCTTTCTCATATCTTAATCTGGCATGCGGTATCACTCCGAACAATGTATCAGTACAAGATTTTTGAGATTTCCAAAATTTTAAAGATTTTCAGACAATTTAAAGATTTTCAGAGTTTTTAGGGAATTTTGTGTCATATTAAATTCTCCTTGACTCATTTTGAAGATATTAAGCCAAATATTGTTGCAATGGGATTTCCATCGGAAAGAATCGAAGGAGTTTATCGAAATCATATTGAGGAAATTTTAAGGTGTATATAAGATTTCAAATAGTTTCAGTGTTGAAGTACCAATGGATTATATTTGTAGTTTGGTGATAACGACCATTTATATTCCCTATCTTTACAGGTTTCTCGAAACCAAGCATAAAGACCATTACAAAGTTTACAATTTGTAAGTTTGTCACATGTTAAGCGACCGGCTGTTTTGTAAAAGTCTGACGTCTTGAAAGTTGTTAGTGAATAGTCAATTTCACATAATGTCTGCCTGGACTGTTTCGAACATCTTCCCAAAGTTTGCCAATTAGTTGCAAAGGTCAACATTTGATATTGAAATTACAAGCCAGTTTGTAAACAAAGCCTCAGATTGGTCCGTGAATTAAAAGCAGCCAATCAAATGCTTGGCGGGGCTTGAAATTTCTAGCACTATCCAATGGGGTATTAGCAACTTAAAATCTGGTACTGGTAGTACCAGATGTACTAGTCAATCAGTAATTATCGATTATTCCTGCTACAATCTACCCAATCGGGATTGGGTAGATTTTACAATGACACCATAATGTCAGTCAACCGAGTAAAGGTGACATCACAGGGCTGCAAATTACTGTCGGACATCAGACAATGTCCGACTAAATTTGGCAAATGTCCGAGCAAAAGTAATTTTGATCGGACATTGGTCCGATCAAAAAAAATACTGTCACATTATACATTTTTTTGCTGTGACAAAATCCGATTACAAATTCACTCAATTTGCATTTTGCAATAAAATTTACGAGGCATTCTAGCATTTTACTTAACGTTGCGCCGGAATGGCTATATACTTGTCTCATGACTTATATATATATATATATCTTGTGACTTATATATGTCCGACCAAATTCAAGTTATGTCCGACCAAAATTAAAAGTGATCGGACAAATGTCCTGTCAAGTCAAATATTTATTTGCAGACCTGCATCATTTATTTTGATCTTTCAATGATATTATCTGGCATCCCGTGGATATTGGACAGGATACTGCAAATTTCAAGCCATGGAGCTTAGTTTATATACAAGTTTGTTAGTATTATCATGAACTTTTGAATGCATCGAATTTGCAAACTTTGAAGTTGAGTTGGGAACATTTCAGGCAAAATTTATGTGAAAATTGATTGTAAAACATGTATTTATCTTGCTTGTGATGTTACTCTGAGTGTATATCCACACCGGGCAAGCTTGAAAAATATGCCTGACCACGGTGGGAATCGAACCTACGGCCTTTGGAATACTAGCCCAATGCTCTACCAACTGAGCTACACGGTCTGGTTGGTTCAAGTGGTCAGGCATATTTTTCAAGCTTGCCCGGTGTGGATATACACTCAGAGTAACATCACAAGCATCTTATTCTCCTGAGTACATTGCACCAACACAGAAAATATCATTATTACTAGATTACATTGATATCGAAGGAACTAGATTCTGTTCCGAAATATCACATACTAGAACCGACCAGACCGCGTAGCTCAGTTGGTAGAGCATTGGGCTAGTATTCCAAAGGTCGTAGGTTCGATTCCCACCGTGGTCAGGCATATTTTTCAAGCTTGCCCGGTGTGGATATACACTCAGAGTAACATCACAAGCATCTTATTCACCTGAGTACATTGCACCAACACAGAAAATATCATGTATTTATCTTGCTTTTTACAGATGCTCTGAGAGGGAATATGATCCTGCTAAATTTAATCATCGAGGTGAGTGACTTTTTCTGTACAGATTTATTTTGCCATGCATACATTTCTGCTAGAGTTCAAAATATTAAACATCATGTACAGTATTTTACCAATTTACTGTGATTTCCAGTTGAGTGTGGAATTGCAAAAGTTTGTTCATTAAGTTTTGTCGTTTGAAAACAATGTATGTGACGTCATTTTATAATGTTACTAGGCGAGCTCACAATGTGCTCTTCTCTCACGAGCTCTCAATTCATTACAAAACAAAATAAGTTTCTATTTTACTTAGACAGTATTTTACTTGACAACATTGTCAGCTCACTTAGTAACATTATAGAATGACGTCACAAACATTGTTTTCAAACGACAAAACTTAACGAATGGACTTTCGCATTTCCACGCTCAACTGGAAATTGCAGTACCATATGGAAAATCTATAATAGTTATTGGATGAGGTTTTTGTAATATCCTGAATTGTCAAGGTAAGTGTTATCAGCTGAGCCAAAGGCGAGATTGATAACAGTTACAGAGACCTTGATAATTCAGGATATCACAAAAACCGAATTCAATAACTGTTTTACTATACATTGCATTTTTATAACTCTATCAACAAACAACGATTTGTCACACAAAACAACATTTGGTTCTGAAAAATAAGCTGTGTTAAAATATTACAATAACAGCATAAAAATATTAGAAATCTCATTTAGCTACTAAAGTTCCGATAAAAATACCAAAAAGGTCTGCTTTTTGCACAAAAAAACATTCACGAAAATGCCATTTGCTCATGTTGTTTTATCTTGTTTTTATTTGTGCATTTAAACTGCCGCTTGCTATAAAATTACATACCGCAGGCTCAACTTACACATTAGTTATCTGCTATCGGATAATTGAGTTATGTGTAGGTTGTGTGATTGCCTTATTTAGCTGTAAGCTATTAACCAATCAGAACAAATGCAGCGACTACAATGTATAATAACAAATAAATACACGATAAATCTTTAAAAGCCATTCAAATAAATCTTTAAAAGCCATTCAAAAACCCATTAATGGCAATTTAAAATTTTTTTGTCTTAGTTAAGCTTGCCCATTTGTTTTATTTGCTCACAGGCTTTTTAATTTAAGGACCAATTCAATTTGACAATGGTAGTATTCTATCTAAATAGGGCCAAAAAAAATATGTGGGTTTCCGGTTTCCCAACCCTACCCAGCTTTTGGACGTCGAAATCCCGACCTTCCAGAAGACAATCGAAATGTCTTCTGGATTGTCTATGGTCCAATGGATGATCCTACCCTTGTATTATCAGTGGAAATCACGGGCGTGAGCCGCGAAAGCTTGCTGTGCTTGGGTTCTAATGTAAATAAATATGGCGGATTTTGAAAATATACAGTATTTGCATAATATGTAATGGCCACGGTAGGAATCGATAGATACTAGCACCTTAATCTGCTACTCCTCATTGAAATTTAGTGTCCCACATTTGCTCGGCGAAAACCTCAGTAACCAAAAATACACAGAATAAGAACCAAAGTGCCAAAACAAGCTGTGTTATCGAACATTTTACCACAATGTGTAATACAGACTTCAGAGTTCAGAATTCATATAGCGTCACGTTTGAATACTTAGGGCCTGTTCATATGGGCAGAAGTTATCCCGGTTAACGAGAAAAATTTTCGACTAGCCAAATACTTTTGTTCTGTTCATATGGAGAAACGTTATCCCGCTTAACCGGGTAAAGCTTCCGACTGTGACGTAGCACTGAACATCAATTGAATTGAAAAGTTACTGACACGACAGAAAGTTATCCCGCTAAGCGGGAAAGTTGTGTTCATATGGGAGAACGCAGTGTAACTTTTTATAGTATTTTCATACCAAGGCGAGATCTCGCTTGTAAACTTGTCGAAAGGTTTTCTCGCTAACCGGGATAACTTTTGCCCATATGAACAGGCCCTAAGTCTATGATTTACAATATCCAAAATGGAAATCAGGATACTGCAAATTTTGAGCCCTGATACCAAGTCTAGCAGCTGCTGGTTAATTTCCATACTTTTCTCAACATTAGTTGCCAAGTATCCATTTGATGACCACAATGCCCCACCCTTCCAACTGATGCAACCATACTGTGAAGACATGGCTACTTTCCTGAGCGATCGAGAAAATGTTGCAATTGTTCATTGCAAAGCTGGAAAGGTTTGAGATTATTCTTTTTTCTGGGGTGTTTGTAGCCTACGGTGTAGGCTAGGGTGTTTGTAGTTACCAGAAGAAATGGTTTTATTTCTCTCCAGGAGTTTCACAATTATTGCTAAGACAGTAAGACACCATTTTAAACTTTTTATATTTTTATAGTTTTTATATTAAAATTTGCCGCCTAAGTTAGGCTTTATATACGTTCGACAGTAGCTTTTGGCCTCACTCGAATACATTCAATACACAACATTTATATAATGCTACTGAAGGACAACTTTGTACGTTCAAAAAATCCTGCTTTGAAGTTTGCAGTTCTGCTGTAAATATCAATCTTAAGCCCGCCGCACACGAGAGCAACTTGCTGAGCTAACCACCTCGCGAGGCAGCTAGCTCAGCTATGTATTTTCACCGCACACGTTGGGAAAACTACTCAACAACAACATAATTGACAAAATCATTTGCATTTTCCTCCATTTTGTTCCAAGTCACATGAAGAAACCATGGTTTCTCATTGGCTAATTGATTCAAACAGTTCAGCACTAAGCTCACAACATCCGCAGACGCTGAGATTTTTTCGTCGCGAGGCGAAAAATATCAAACACGATAGATATTTTCCTCAAGGCCTCGAGAGGTCAAATCCTCACGAAAACTATCCGCACACGAGAGCAACTTGCTGAGCTGACCGCCTCGCGAGGCGGTTAACTCAGCAAGTTGCTCTCGTGTGCGGCGAGCTTTATAAGGTCTCCCATAACGTAACTTGTTGGCGTTTTGCTTATTTTTCAACTTTTTTAAATTCTGTATTCCAGGGTCGGACAGGAGTGATGATCTGTGCATATCTTCTTCATCAGAACATCTTCGACACTTGTAAAGAAGCGCTGGAGTATTATGGCGAAGCTAGGACGCGGAACAAGAAAGGCGTGACGATCCCAAGTCAGAGAAGATATGTTTATTATTATGCACATTTTTTAAAACACAGTCTGACGTACACACCGACGACTTTGCTCATTACCAGATTCGTCATGGAGACTGTCCCCAGCGTTAACAATGGAACCTGTGGTGAGTTTTTACCTGTAAACTGTCAACTGTTAATATAGTGATCTCTTGTACATATACACCATAGATATCTTATATACACTAGATAGCGCATCTCTTTTAGTAAAATTGAAGGCAAAAATATTCCAGCGGTTACCCCCATTTGAATAGATGGCGGCCATGTTGGTCGTTCCCACTTGCTAATAAACGCTTAAAAACAACAATAACTTTCATCATTTGAATAGTTTAAAAACGTATTTGCAATAGCGTTAACTTAATGTTTAAGTTCCCTGTTTAAGAAATAGGAAACATCCGAATTTTCTCATTTCATGGGAACGACCTGAGACTGCAATCACGGCTTCAATTTTTGAATTGCAGAATAATTAGATGCACTATCTAGTGTATATAAGATATCTATGATATACACACGTAAAAACGTACAACTTGTAACAAATCTGCAGCAGACTTGTCGCAATGCTGTTCTGACATCTTGTTAACAGATTAATGTGTTCGCACTGCTTGTTCCCAGCTTGTTGACAAATTGTCAGTGGCTTGTTGACAACTTGCTACAAGGTTGTTGAGCTCAACAGACTTGTTACAAGTTGTTCCAACAACTTGTTGTCGTCCTGCAATTCCATAATTTGTCAACACGTTGTGAGTGACAACCTTGTAGCAGTTTGATAAAATAACAGTATTGTTACAACTTGTTGACATGCTTGCCACAAGCCTGTTGCGAACACATCTTGTGAGATTTTGAACGCACAAGTTGTTACATGTCTGCATTGATGGCATCATCAGACTTGTCACAAGGTTGTTCTAACAAGTCCTGATACAGTCATGATATAACAAGAATGTTACAGGGTTGACGACACAAAGGTTGTAACAATATTGTTAGATCATAACTGTATCGGGCTGGTTGGAACAACCTTGCAACAAGTCTGATAATATCAACAAGATTGTTACAAGTTGTTAACAGCTTGTTCCAAACTTGTTGACAACTTGGGACATGCAGTGCGAACACAACTTGTTGGCAGACTTGCTACAAGATGTGAGATTTTACGCGTGAGGTATAAAACCCGCGTGGACTTTGCGGGAACCGAAAAATGACTAAGGCTTGGTAATTGTGGTTATCACAAGTAATTTCTTCTATTCTTTATCATTTAGCTCCATTCTTTTACGTATGGCAGTCGAAAGTAAAAATATACTCGTCAAAATCTCAAGAGGTATGCAGGTTAATTACTATTATAATATAGCATTTGTAAATTCTGAACGCTATAAGAGCGTTGGCTAATTGGCTAAGAGCCGTGTTGATATAACTCAATGTCAACACTGAAACGTCGGAACATTTCTTTCTTTATGTTTCTTTGTGCTATATTATAAAACAAATATAAAACATTTTTTCCGTATTGATATATAGTTATATCAACACTCGTGGAAATTGGGAAAACTCGAAATTGTGTGAAAACACTCCGGCCTTCTTCGGGCGTCGTGTTTCCACACAATTTCTCGTTTTCCCAATTTCCACTCGTGTTGATATAACTGTATATCAACACGGAAAATGTTTTATATTTGTTAAATATTATACAGGGTGTCTAAAAAAACGCTATGGAAATTCAACAGGCTGTCGTAAATCATAAACGTGGCTAAACAATTCAATTTTTACATAGGAAGAAAGAACAGTTATTTAGCTTTTCAGTTTTCAATGATACTATTTTTAAATCGTAACGATGAGAAATGGCCACATACTCGTCAAATAAAAATTGCCGGTCGAAATCACATGCGTCCACCGTTGGGAATTGCATGGAAAACGAAACATAGACAATTCCCAAGAGGGAATTAAAATTGAATGTTAAATTGCGCACCAATATAGATTAGGGGTTAGGGTTGGGGTTAGGTTTAAGGTTAGGGTTATAGGGTGTGTATATATGTATATGGCGGTATCCAGTTGCATGACTTTGCAGTACACTATAATATCCATTACATAACGTTTACTATATTGCTGCGCGAAACATGGAACGATTACCGAAATTTTTAATGTAACTAATTAGTTTTTTAAAGGGATATGGCAATTGGCAATACAAATCAAGTTTGTCTTATTTGAAATAACATTTAAAATGATATATAATCTTCCTTTACAATTATTCCGTATCTTGCTTGGCTTTCGAGATAAATCGACTTATTTCGATCAAAAGCAGCGTGCATTCCGCCATCTTGGATATGCATTCCATATGCATACGTCACAAGCAGAGTAAAAAGCGAAATTTTTATCTTGCAAACCACATGTCATTTTCAATATGAAACTCGATTTTCCGAAGTCTTTTTAGTACTCAATGAACTCACAACATTTTAAGAAACTTTCGAAGAAATTTAGTCCCACATGAAGAAGTTTTAACAAGATGCTTGTGATGTTACTCTGAGTGTATATCCACACTGGGCAGGCCCGAAAAATACGCCTGACCACGGCGGGAACCGAACCCACGACCCTGCAATACCAGCCCAATGCTCTGTCAACTGAGCTACGCGGTCAGGTCGGTTCGAGTATGTGATATTTCGGAACTGAGTCTGAGGGCTTGCCCGGTGTGGATATACACTCAGAGTAACATCACAAGCATCTTATTCACCTGAGTACACAACACCAACACAGCGAATATCAAGTTTTAACAAGTTTACCCTGCTTGTGAATGTCATCAAAACCAAACAAGGTACGAAATAGTTGTAAAGAATCTTCATATATAACTTTAAAAGTTCTTTCAAATAAGACAAAGTTATTTTTGATTGCCATACCTTTAATATGCAGTATTTTACGCTTTTGTTTCTCTAGAGTGCAACAAAAGACGCTAAGAATATTTGCTTCAATCTCCCGCAACCACTGCCAGTCTGCGGGGATATTAAAGTACAGTTTTATAACAAAGACAGCAGGTTTGGGAAGAAGGTACGAAACGAGTTCATTAATTTTTTATTTCCGCCTGTGGGTATGCCTGAGAACGATAACACAAAAACTGTCAAACATATTTGGACCGGGCAAGGTCAACTAAATATGTAATTATAGCCTATTGTATAATTTATGAACGAACTTTAGTTTTTCCAACAGTTCTATTGTTTTCCGAGACGAAGTCGAGGGAAACATTAAGATTCGAGGAAAAACGAAACTGACTATTTCGCGTGAGAACAGACATTACGTGTTTTGTTCAAGAGAAACGAAAGAAAAATCAACAACATTCATACAACAATTGTATTTCATGACAAAAACTCTATAGTGTAAACGAGTTTAAAATTAAAAGAACCTACTTAAACGGTTTCAACAACATATCATGTTGCCTGTTGTGTATTTTTGTTCTCTCTTACATTCTTTATTTGAACACAAACTTGGAAAATCCAAGTTTATAAACTCGCGATCTTTAGCCGCCATTTTGTTTATTTGTGTACGTAGCCGGTCGAGGCGAGCAACATTGCATGCATTTTTGTACAGCCACATGACCACAAATGAGTCAATCACGTTTGGTGTTTACCCTATAGCTATGTAACAATTGTTGTTGTTTTTAATTCAGGACCTAATGTTTCAATTTTGGTTCAATACATTCTTCGTGTCTGGGTTAACACCACCGCCAAGCGAAGCCGAGCCGACCATGATGACTCAAAATTTCAAAGATCAAGATGACGAGGTTGGAGCGACATCATGGTTTGAACTCCACAAAGAAGACTTGGATAAAGCGAATAAAGATAAGAAAAATAAAATATACTCACCCAATTTCAAGGTAAGATACTTACCATATAATATCAGAATGTTCATGCTCTCTGAAACTCTGGTAAAAACTTCATGATGAACCTAAAAATGATTGTAGAGGACGGAAATTTGAGGTGTGAATTTTATACATTTGTTAGACTACATTAGGGCCATTTATACGAGCGAAAATAAACCGCGGCCTAAATAAGCCGCGGCTTATATAAGTGGCGAAGAACTCCTATAAACAGTCAATTTGCAACAAGCCGCGGCTAATTTAGGCCTAGCTTTCAAGCATGGGCTTATTTTAGCCGCGGCTTGCGAACAAATCGACTGTTTATACGAGTCGTTCGCGACTTATTTAAGCCGCGGCTTATTTAGGCCGCGACTTATTGTCGCTCGTATAAATGGCCCTATTGTTACCGAATACATTGCGAGATTACATTGCTATCGAAGGAACTAGACTCAGTTCCGCAATATCACCAACTCGAACCGACTTGACTTCGTAGCTCAGTTGGTAGAGCATTGGACTAGTATCGCAAAGGTCGTGGGTACGATTCCCACCGTGGTCGGGCAAACTTTTCAGCTTGTCCGGTGTGGATGCACACTCAGAGTAACATCACAAACATCATATTCACCTGAGTACGTAACACCAACACACACAAAAATAACCAGGAACATTTGCGAAAAATGCTACTACATACACTGTAAAAACTGATTGGTTAAAACAGCCATTTGTTTTGGTTGCAACCATTGGCACATGGTCATTTTGACCAATTGTTGAATTAGTTAGTCGAATTTTACCAATTAAATTTGGTTCCTTTGACTATTCCTTAATTGGCCGAAAAAATTGCCCAATTTATAAAAGTTATTGTATAACCAACTGTCTATTGGTCATTTATAGTTGAGTGTAACCCTGTTATAGCCTGTGTACAGACAAAATTGGTATTTTTAGTCGCCAGAAGATCGTATAGTTGGAACTATATAGGTCCCTGGTAGGAATTGAACCTACGGCCCTGCGATTCCGGTACAGCGCTCTAACCATGACAAGTCTAGACAAAACTTTCATCACAGCTTGAAAGAGCATAGTAAAATTAGTAATATTCCGAAGTTTCGTTGCGAAATGGTGTAAAATGAGGATAATATAG
Source organism: Paramuricea clavata (assembly GCA_902702795.2). Taxonomy (NCBI): domain Eukaryota; kingdom Metazoa; phylum Cnidaria; class Anthozoa; order Malacalcyonacea; family Plexauridae; genus Paramuricea; species Paramuricea clavata. Next base: position 22,555 of record CACRXK020001410.1, on the reverse strand, counting down.
CCCTGCGAACTTTGCCGTTTTTCAGTCATTTTGTATTACGCGCGGGAAATTGATACTTTTTTTCAGAAAGCGGTATCAATTTCCCCCGCGTAATACAAGATGACTGAAAAACGGCAAACTTCGCAGGGCTATATTATCCACATTTTACAACATTTCGCAACGAAACTTCGGAATATTACTAATGTTGCGATGCTCTTTCATGCAAGCTGTGATGAAATTTTTGTCTAGACTTGTCCGTATCAAACTTTTGTTCATTAGGGAATAGGTCCAATTGTAGCTCTAACAAATCTATATAATTCACACTCGTCAAAATTTTCCATCTACAAAACCATACGATTAGTTTTAAGGCCTCATCTTTCAAAGTTAAATAGTTTTTTTCATTGGTTATAAAGTGATGGTGTTTATAATATATTGACTTGAAATGATAGCAAAGAACTTTACAGTCCAACATCGATAAACATGCATGGTTGGAAAAGCTCTGCTAAAAATATTCCAATTTCAAACGCATTTGCTCGCTTGGAGCATGAAAAATCTTGAAATTATTGCAAGCTTTTCTACGATCATTTCAAGTAAAAATATCATAAATACTCGTACTTTTTAAACCGTATTACATCATTTCTAACCTGAAAAGAAGATCTGAACCTCAAATAGACAATATCCGATACCTCTCACTATCGGACCGGATATGATATCCAGTGCATACTTGATTGAGTTGGAATCTTCGCTCGAAACGTCGAAAGCACGTACAGTCGCACAGACCGATTGACAAATTATGTAAATTGCACTTTGTCAGTTGCCAGATTAAGGGACATTGGCAACGAAAGAATTAGTTTAGTTCATTTGAAAGAACTCTTAAAACTATATATTAAACTCTATTACAGATTGTTTATATCTTGCTTAGTTTTCAAAATATTTCGACTGAAAAAAAGTGAGCTGTTCGCCATCTTGGATTATTGAGGATATGCATGTTACGTCAAGAGAGGGGTCACGCTAATTTTTTATCGTGAGAGTAAGCGATCAATATGGGTCCAAAACCTCGTTTCTGGTTGCTGTCTGAAATTTAGAAATGATTAAAAATATTTCAAACAACTTTGGATTGTAAAACTCGGTCTTTTTAGAGTAGTTTTATATGGTTAGCCCAACTCCTGACGTCATCAAAACCATAGTTAATGAGGTCAAGAATTAGTCGAAGATGGCGCACGGCTCATTAATTTCTGTCTAAATATTTCGAGAACTAAGCAAGGTATATGACAAATCGGTAGTAGAGTTTAATATATAATTTTAAGAGTTCTTTTGAATGAGACAAACTATTTTTTTATTGCCAATTTCTTTTAAACAACGTTTGCTTCCAGTGAACAGCTTTTATATAGGTGTTGTATGCTTGAATGGGTATAAGAGCACTTTCTTCGTAATATGCACATCGAAACCGTTGAAGTGCTTACGTATACGCAGTGAGATTTTTACCAAAATCACAGTGCTTGTTTTGACAGAAGTGTGTCGAGAGTTGTAAATATTTAATGCGGTTGCTTCAATACTTCTTCGTGTAGAATTGAAGTACAGCGAACTCGCGAGCAACAGTTTATTTTAACAATATGGCGGTATGTTTTCATGGAATGCACTTGAAAGAATTGCTGTCGTTGCTTTACATTACAAGTTTATTCTAGCTGGGTTCTAAAAGTTTACTTTTTAATCTGAGTCGATAGAGAGAGATAAGCATTGGTCGTGTTAGCGTTATTCCAAACATATATGATCTTGTTTCTTTATACATAGTGTCCCGAAAAATGCATTATAGTCTTATACGTAGCTAATTGTCATATAGTGGGCATAAAAAAGAGATGAATTTGGACACTAAGATTTAAAATTGTTCTGGTGACCAGTAGTATACCAATGTTTTAGCTTTTTCAAGTGAGGGGTCATCAACCGTATTACTACTGAACATAACTGATGCATAATTTCAATGGTCCTTTGGCTGAACCAGAATTTATTTTGAAACAGCTTAACTTTAAAACTAACCTCTAGGGAGAACAGTTTAGAACTGAATGATAGAGCTATCCAGTGTAAATAAAGATCGTTTAGTTTAGGTTTTCTCCTGTAGTAACAAATACAAACTATAATTTTCTATAATTAGTTTTAATTATACTGATCCCAAGTTTATCGAATGCGTCTTGGCAAATTAATCACCGCGCTTTATCATGAATCAGTCGAATTAATCACCATTTATCAACGCTCATTCATTGTCGCAACTTAATTGACGAAATCGATTCATGAAATTAATCACCACTAATTAACCATCACAAGTTGATAATCACGAAACTTTCAAAATAATAATTACATATCAAATATCACAAATGAATATTCACAAATCAATCATCGCAAATTAATCCTGACATGACATTCAAAAGAGTTATCACGGTCAAATATCACAAATGAATATTCACAAATTAATAATCGCAAATTAATCATCACAAGACATTGAAAATAATAACAGAACAAATATCACAAGTGAATATAATCATCACGAAACGTTCAAAATAATAATTACATACCAAATATCACAAATGAATATTCAAAAATTAATCATCGCTAATTGTTCATCACAAAACATTGAAAATAACAGTTACAGATCAAGAATCGCAAATCACTCGTAACAGATCATATATCATACATGAATCATCACAAATTGATCATCACAAAACGTTCAAAATAATAATTAATCACAAACTCCAAATTTCATCACGCTCGTCGAGCGCTCACCAGTCAGTTACTACAAATTAATGATCATTAATTAATTAATACTAATTAACCATCACTAATGAATATCAGATTCGATTAATGAAACAACATTTTTGTACTGATTCCAAGTGCTCTTATACCCATCTCGTATATTCGTCTGTTCTTCATGCCATACACCATCTCACGCTTCGAGGAAAGTTGAAAATTCTAGTGAAGGACTGGTCATTTTTTATGGCGAGGGCTTGGCACCGAAGAGAAATGTTTTTCTTGGTAAAAATTTGGCTGACCCAACCATTAAAAAGTAAAAAAAAATTACCCAACCTCGAATATCAATTTAAAATAAACACCCACCTCTGGCCAAAAACTTTACAAAAGGATACCATTCAGTTGTCACACATGTCCTTTACCACTTCTGTGACATGAGTTTGATAACTGCTTGTGCAATTTTCTGCAGTCCAAAGTTTCATGTTGTCTGCACATGTACTTTCTTTGGAGACACCATTTGCCTCCTGACAAATCGGAAAATGATCAAGATAGTGACTCTGATTGATTTACACATTGTATTGGCATGTGACTTTTGACATTACTTTTTAGTCTTCAATATATTTGAGTGAGTCATGCTTCAGAAAATGACAATAAATTTTTATTACCCAACCCTTGAGTTTTGTTTTTCATTTACCCAACCTTTTACTCACTCAAAGTTTTGTTCATCCAACCCTTTTCTCTTCGGTGCCACCCCCAGCCATAAACAATGACCGGTCCCTAAATTCGTATTTTTACTTAGCATAATGAAGTAAGAAGTTAATTTACTTACCAACGACCAAATTCATGCTTAAATTATAGAATACCCGTCCATTTTGACGTCTAATAATCATAGTCACTTGTAAACGTCGAGAGCTTTCTGAAAATATGTCGTTTATAACTGCCTTTTTTACCTAGTCTTACTGTCGTTCCAATTGAAGTGTTGCTCAAATATTGATTCAATACATTACCTCGGGCTGACCAATTCATTTCATCAAGTTCTTCGAGATATTCATACACTTCCTAGTTTAATTGTAAACTTCCTGTTGAATAGTTTGAATGCACCAATCACCTTTGCTGTTGGTGCAACTAACCAATCATAAATAGAAAGGAAGTGACCAGAAATGATCAAATACTTGGAATTGGGTCTTTCACAGGAAGTGTATGAATATCTCGAGGAACTTGATCAAATGAATTGGTCAGCCCGAGGTAATGTATTGAATCAATATTTGAGCAACACTTCAATTGGAACGACAGTAAAAGTTTCGGTTTTATCCGTTTTGAAATTATTCCCGTATTTATTTGCATGTCCAAAAAAAGGTGACCCTTTAGAAATTTTTATAATTTGAATGCCCGAGTTCTATACTGAACCCATAGTGCGTCAACACAATAGACCTTTCCCCTTATGAGTGAAATTTTGATAGATATGCCTGAACAAAAATTTCATCTCAGCTTGAAAGAGCATCACAAAATTAGTAATATTCCGAAGTTTCGTTGCGAAATGTTGTAAAATGCGGATAATATAGCCTTGCGAAGTTTGCCGTTTTTCAGTCATTTGGTATTACAAATGGGAAATTGATAATCAGTTTGATCATCTGATTACCAATTTCCCGTTTGTAATGCAAGATGACTGAAAAACGGCAAATTTGGCAAGGCTATATTATCCGCATTTTACAACATTTCGCAACGAAACTTTGGAATATTACTAATTTTGTGATGCTCTTTCAAGCTGTGATGAAATTTTTGCCTAAGTTGTGTTTTAACTTTCAATTAGAATTTTCATGTGCAATTTATGCAGTTTTAACATGCCCGTACGATTACAAGTGCATTCTAAACTCCCAGAGGTAATTAAGTTTGGGTGTTTACAACAAAACGGTGATTTCTAAAGGGTCACTTTTTTTAGACAGCCTGTATGTATTGTGCCGGAATAAATCGCTTTCAGAAAAATACAAACACGCCAAAACAATCCATATGTGTCTCTCTCTATCCCCCAGGTGAAAGTGTGCTTTTTTAACCCGGCTTCTGGCAAAGTATCGTCGAGGAAACGAGTTCAGAGCGAAGATCTAGTGAGCTATAGCGACGGCGCCTCGAAGACCGGTAGTCTGAAACGCCACTCGTACGATTGTGCCGTACATTTAGACGAAATACCGCTGTCCAATAATAACGAAGTGGGCGAGAGTGCGAATGAGAGCCTGTCAGATACCGATTCTGAAAATGAGGAAACGTGGAGCAAGGTGCCGCCCAGTAAAAATTATTTGAAGGAAACGTATATTTAGCATGTTCTACGTATTTATACAAGCGTAGGACGAAACGGATATAATTATGTAACCCCTTCACCTGATCTGATTCAGTAGACTGGATTGCGAAGCCATTGTTGACAATAGACAATTCCCATTATATAGACTAATTTTAAAACTAGGCAAGGAGATGCAAATAAATCACCACAGCTAGAAAGAGCATACTAAAATGAGTAAAATTACAAAATTTGGTTGCGAAATGTTGTAAAATGCGGAAAATATAGCCTTGCAAAGTTCGCAAATTTTGTATACTACTTCTGTATTGCGTGCGGAAATTGCTACCATTTTCGGCCCAAATGTGGTAGGAATGTGGTAGGAATTCCGGACGCAATACAAAAGTATACAAAATTTGCGAACTTTGCAAGGCTATATTTTCCGCATTTTACAACATTTCGCAACCAAACTTTGCAATTTTACTAATTTTAGTATGCTCTTTCTAGCTGTGGTGATTTATTTGCATCTCCTTGCCTAGTTTTAAAATTTGTCTATAATGGGAATTGTCCATTGAAAACCGTTATATATACGAGTTTCTCGTGTTAGTTCCTCGACGTAAATTTGCATTTTCTACGGTAGATTTAGGCAATTTTATACAGCAGTATATACCTTGATAACGCTTTTTGAGTCGATTTAAAATTTGATGCTATCATTCTATAAACTATACACGCAAAAGTCTCACATCTTGTAGCAAGTCTGCCAACAAGCCGTCGACAAGTTGTGGTTCGCACTGCTTGTCCCAAGTTGTCAACAAGTTTGGAACAACTTAATGTAACAACCTTGTTGATATTATCATGCGATTTGTTGCAAGGATGTTCCAACAAGTCTGGTACAGTCATGATATAGTAATATAACAACAACCCTCTGTGGTCAACATTGTAACATTCTTGTTATATCATGACTGTATCGGACTTGTTAGAAGAGCCTTGTAACAAGTCTGTTAATGCCATCAACCTTGTTACAAATTGTTAACAGCTTGTTCCAAACTTGTTACAACAACTGGGAACAAGCAGTGCGAACACAACTTGTCGACAGCTTGTGCACAGATTTGTAACAACTTGTTTGCAGACCTGTAACAACTTGTTACAGTTTTAGCAACTTGTAACAACTGCCCGTTAAGTCGTATATGTTCCCATGGAAATCCCCATTTTTTTGTAATAAAAATTTTGAAGTTCAGTTCATATTGTTTTGTAAAATAGCACCAATTTTTTTATGCCAACTGACTTTGACCTGCACTTTCCATTTTTGGGATTACCAGAGTGCTCGTATCAAATTTTAAATCTACTCCCAAGCGTAGTAATGTTCTATTAGAATATTTTTACCATTTCCCAAAGGCCATTTTATGTGATACAACCATGCACGTTCACATTGATTAGCCGGTACTAAGGGACCGGTCATTATTTATCGGGGGGGGGGGGGGCCCGAAACATTTTCTTGGCCAAATTTTTTAGTGACCCAACCTTCAAAAAAAATTTTTCTTCTCCACCCAATCCCAGCACTCATTCAAAAATCTTAGACCCACCCTAACTTAATTTTGTCAATTTACTTTATTAAAAGCTAAATTGACTTACTTTAGTTTTTGAGAGAACAAAAAAGCCAACAAGTATGAACTCTGTCATTTTATCATGATTGTTATGGCAGGTTCAAATGGAATTTTCACTTTGCAAATCGATATAAGTAAATGATATTTATTCGATCTTAATAAAACAAATAATACCTTGAATTAGATGGTTCGTGATGAGTTACGTCAACAGTGACAATTGACAACCAACAATATATACAAGTTTTAAAATGGTATAAAAAAAATATAGTTCATAGACAGTTATAAAGGATTATTTCTCTTACCCAATGCGAACATACAAATTTATATTAGTTAATGTTCAGGTTCAATAGTTCTCAACTAATATAATCAGGACTTTTCTGCTTTAATGATTTTTACTTTACCCACCCCTTCAGGGCCGTAGCGACCGGGGTGTGGGTGGGGGGGGGGGGTAAAGTAACACAAAATCAGGTATTTCCTAGGACAAGGGAAAGTTAATTTACCAAAAATAACTGTCAATTTGAGAAAAAAATGAGGTATATTTACAAAAATTTTAGAAAATTCTGGAAATTTTCGGAATTTTAGAAAAATTTATTTGATAAACGAAGAAAATTTGCGATGACCGGAAAAATTTTTTTATGTCGCAAAAAAATTTGGTATGTCCGGAAAATTTTTTTTACCCCTAAAATGGACCGAACTTTTTTGGCGACGGGGGGGGGGATTTTTTTTTCAAAAAAATGTAAAATTCGAAATTTTAAGACTTTCAGGTAGATTTAACCAAACACCCCCTGATGCGAGTCCCTCGCGACGGCACTGCACCCCTTGGCTTAGTGAATTTTTATTCAACCCACCCATTTCCACCTGTTTACCCACCCATTTTCTCATCAGCCCCCCCCCGGCCATAAATAATGACCGCGGTCCCTAAATAGGCTGGTTTTACACTAACAATGTTTCTGTGATCACTACAGCAGCAATTTTACAAAGAAATGTTTGAGGGACTGAGTCAGTTCCTTCAAATCCTTCAAATCTTAGAATTTTACCCATAGTACAGTAACAGAAATCTTAGAATTTTACCCATACTATAGAAACGAGGCTCTACATATTTAGCCAAGATGATTTACTTTCCGCGAAAGCGTTTATTTCCAGACAAAAACAATTGTTTCTTCAATTCATGGCCAGAAATCGTGGACGTGATTTATTCTACTTCGTAATTTGTATATCATGTTGAAATACGGCTTCAACAGGGTTTGGGGATGAATATTTGTATCATATATATTTCTTACTATATAGAATTATTTTTTCTACTCAAACTTGTAACTGTTTATTTATATATCTATTTTTAATGTATGTAGCTTATTAAATTAAACAAATAAAATGGAATACAATTCTTTCATTGCGCAGAATTCGCGGTCATGTCAGAAAGCCTTAAGAGTTGGACCATTAGGGAGAACAGTTTAGAACTGATAAACTATCCAGTATAAATAAAGTCAGTTTAGTTTAGGCTTTTTCCTATAGTAACAATAAGAGATAGATCAATAAGAGATGATTCTTACTGGACCTCTAGGGAGAACAGTTTAGAACTGATAAACTATCCAACATAAATAAAGTTTATAGTAACACTGGATCAATAAGAGATGATTCTTACTGGACCCTCTAGGAAGAACAGTTTAGAACCATAGATATCTTATATACACTAGATAGCGCATCTCTTTAAGTAAAATTGAAACCAAGAATATTCCAGCGGTTACCCCCATTTGAATAGATGGCGGCCATGTTGGAGTTTCCCACTCGCTAATAAACGCTTAAAAAACAACAATAACTTTCATCATTTGAACAATTTGAAAATGTATTTGGAATAGGTTTAACTTAATGTTTAAGTTCCCTGTTTAAAAAAGAGAAAACATACGAGTCTTCTCATTTCATGGGAATATCCTGAGTCTGCAATCACGGCTTCAATTTTTGAATTGCAGAATAATTAGATGCACTATCTAGTGTATATAAGATATATATGTTTAGAACTGGTAGAGCTATCAAGTATAAATAAAGTTAGTTTAGGTTTCCTCCTGTAGTAGCACTTGATCAATAAAAGATGACTCTTACTGGACCTCTAGGGAGAACAGTTTAAAACTGATAGAACTATCCAGTGTAAATAAAGTTTAATTTAGGTTCTCTCTTGTAGTAACACTGAATCAAGAGAAGACTCTTACTCGACCTTTAGGGAGAACAGTTTACAACTGATAGAGCTATCCAGTACAAATAAAGTTTAATTTCGGTTTCCTTTTGTAGTAATACTCGATCAATAAGAGATGATCCTTACTGGAGCTCTAGGAAGAACAGTTTAGAACTGATAGAGCTATCCATTATAAGTAAAGTTAGTTTAGGTTTCCTCCTGTAGTAACACTGGATCAATCAAAGATGAGTTAGATAACTCTTACTATATTTGAACATTTTGATAAAGACTTTTCCAACCATGCATGTTTATTGATAGATGATCCTTACTGGAGCTCTAGGAAGAACAGTTTAGAACTGATAGAGCTATCCATTATAAGTAAAGTTAGTTTAGGTTTCCTCCTGTAGTAACACTGGATCAATCAAAGATGAGTTAGATAACTCTTACTATATTTGAACATTTTGATAAAGACTTTTCCAACCATGCATGTTTATTGATATTGGACTGAAGTTCTTTCCTATCATTTCAAGTCAATATATTATAAACACCGTCACTTTATAACCAATGAAAGTAATTATGTAACCCTTGAAATAGTTGCACCCGAACCTTACACAACCGGCACTTAGCTGGATATTTTTCAACAACATATACGTAAAAATCTCACATCTTCATTGTAGCAAGTCTGCCAATAAACCGTCAACAAGTTGTGTTCGCACTGCTTGTCCCAAGTTGTCAACAAGTTTGGAACAAGCTGTTAACAACGTATACAGGGTTCGTAGCGGTCTTTGAAATCCTTGAAAGTCTTTAAATTTGAATGCAGGTCTTTGAAAAGTCTTTGAATTGTTTGAAAAAGCGAAGAAAGTCACTTTAAAAGTCTTTAAATTCTTCAGTGAGTATTGGATTATACGATTTCCTAGCTAATAAAATAGATTGATTGAAGCAAGATTTTCGCAAATATCGACGAAAAGGCGCATTTTAAGATGCGATTTGACTGGACAATTTTCCCGGGTAAAAATGGTGCTCACACTCGCAATTTTTCGTCAGCTAATTGCTCTTAAAGCTCTTTGAAAAGTCTTTGAAAATAGACAGAAAAAATCTTTGAAAGTCTTTGATTTTTTTTGGTCTCATGGCCAGAAATGAAGTACAACATGGCTGACAAGCATGCGCGTTAAGCTTTCACCAAATAAATTCAAAATGGCGGCGTTATATAGATTTGATAAGAGAAAATTCAACATACGCATTTTGTGTTCGATCCCGTAAAGAAATTACACGGTCCCACGTCTAAAAATTTATCAAATAAGGCCAGTATCAACTCCCGAAAATCTGGCGACAGTCCGAGTAGCGTAAATATGTTCCCGAGAGATTTATATTTCTCCTTCTCACTTTGTATATAAACACCTACTAAATCGGCATGATTTGCGGAAGTGAGGCCACATATGGTCGACTTTTCGCACGGTCCCACGTCTACGCATATTCGAGGTGGACAATACTTTGTTTTTAGCAGCATTTAAAGGCTCAACGGCTTCTTTAAACCTGTTCCCGAACGCCTTGAAACATAGCATTTTCATGCCGCAGATTCGTCGAAATTTAATACGCCAAGCGCTGAGAAATAGTCGCTAAACTAGCATAAACAAGCAAAATATTGCTCTCCACTTCGCTTCGTGCTGCCATTTTACATTCCTGAGTTGTTTTGAGTTGTTACTAGGTTACCATGGTCTATACCTTTTTTTTTACTTTTTTAAATGTTGCGCCCATAGGTGACACCCATCCCACATTCATCGCAGTTATGATGCCACCCTCCCTAACCTCAGGGACTCCACTAATAGTCGATGGACGGCTTTGACTAGCTGCATGGGAGGACAATGCACCGAGCCCAAACTCATAACGCGCGCTAGCACCGCTGTATTATTTTTAAATTGGCTCGTATATTCATAAAAACAAGCGCAATTTGGCTCGGCAAATTTAATATTATTTGGCTTGTGTTGGCGAAGATTCCTTCTAAGGTTTCAATAATAAAGGGATTACTGTTCCCAGTATTAGTATTTATGTTTATTTTTGTTTGATTATAGCTATATAGTGTTTTGTATAGGAGCGATTGCAGAATACCCGTCCACTTTCGAAGACCTCAGTTTATTATTATCATGATGAGATGATACGAAGTGAAAATGATTAGCGAATAATTGTATACTCCCGCTATTATAAAAGCGGTTGTAAGCTATATTTTTGCGTTATTGCCTGTCATGATAATAAATGAGGTATTTAGAAGTAGACGGGCATTCTGCAATCACTTTCTTATACATGTAGAATCGAACCGCCATTTTGAATTTTTGAGATTTTGAGCCCACAGGTCAACCCGCTGGCTGTCCTCGATTTCTGGCCATGTGGAGACTTCTAACGCTGGTATAACAACCTTGTTGATATCATCACACTTGTTAAAAGGTTGTCCCCAGCAAGTCTGATACAGTCATGATATAACAATAGTGTCGTCAACCTTGCAACATTGTTAGAACAACCTTGTAACAAGTCTGATAATGCCATCAAGCCTGTTACAAGTTGTTAACGGCTCGTTCCAAACTTGTTATACAACAACTGGGAACAAGCAGTGCGAACACAACTTGTCGACAGCTTGCGAGCAGATTTGTAACAACTTATTTGCAGACCTGTAACAACTTGTGTGTATTTTACAAGTAATGTTTACAACATGAGCGGCCGTGTTGTATCAGATATACAAACTCGAGCCGAAGGCGAGATCTATCTCTTATCAAATTTTAAAAATAAACGTTGTCTAAGCCGAGAAAATCAAAGTTAAAGTTTATGTAAATCAACATGAATCTGTATCACATATACAGATACGACACGCTTATGATTTTTCTTTGTGTTTTCTTCATGAATTATTAATGAGTTTTTTAAGGGTGGATTGACTACAAAATTATTTTTGTTGTTCGCTACTGACTACAGCTACTGCTTAAAAAATGTAGCGAACTATTTCGCTAAGTTATATTTTTTTAGTTTTACTGTACTTGGAGCATCTACTAACTCAGGCTGAAATGTAACCTATAACAAATCGACTTACGAGTAGCAACAGTAAACACAAAGCAACATTTTTGTAAGCACTACAGTGTTCAGGAGTGCAAATTGAGTATTGAGTGTTGATTTTAAGCAAACCGTGTCTCAATATCATGCTATTCTATCAAGTTGCTAATAATTTTAAAAAGTAGCGAATAGCGATTTGCTGTTTGAAAAGTAGTCAACTACTTGACTACTTTTAGGCAAAATGTAGGTCGCTATAACTGCAGCTGCTGTTTTAAAAAAGTAGTCAAAATCTACTGGCTACTTGAAAATTGTAGTTCGCTACAGTAGCGAACTACAACTACTTCGCTTCTATACGCACCCTTGGTATTTTGCGTGTGTACCCGACATAGCAAAATGCTCTGCCCCTAATTTCGTATTTTCCTGCAGCTACAAGTCGTGTTCACCGTCCCGGAATTGAAGCGGAACCACATGGATGGCAGCGACGATTATGTGGATATAGAGTGTGAAGGGGGTACATGGAAAGATAATAATGACGCACATCTCCGTCTCCCTGCCCCTGGTACTCCCACCGAGACCTTTCAAAGAAGAAAAAACAGGTCGAGATCTCCGTCCAGACATAAAGATGTAAATAATATGAAACATTCTGCATCTAATGCGAGCATCGATTCGGCTTTAGGTAGAAATGACATTGAAGATCTGTCCGATTCTGAGTCGGAATCAGAATGGCAGGAGAATAACAAAGGTACGCATTTTTAGATGCCAGCGACTTAGTGTAATGGTGTCTTGCCGGTTTGAGGATTTAGGGTCGATTTACACACAACTTTCGCCTAAGAACTGTCGCATGCAACCTGCTTACAACTTGAGTTGTACTGTGTAAATCAAGCACACAATTCGCTTACGTCGTCGTAGATGAGTTGTGTGCTTGATTTGGACAGTACAACTTAAGTTGTAAGCATGTTGCATGCGACAGTTTTAAGCCCGCCGCACACGAGAGCAACTTGCTGAGCTAACCGCCTCGCGAGGCAGCTAGCTCAGCTATGTATTTTCACCGTTGGGAAAACTACTCAACAACAACATAATTGACAAAATCATTTGCATTTTCCTCCATTTTGTTCCAAGTCACATGAAGAAACCATGGTTTGTCATTGGCTAATTGATTCAAAAGCTCTGCAGCACTTAGCTCACAACAGCCGCAGACGCTGAGATTTTTTCCTCGCGAGGCGAAAAATATCAAGCACGATAGATATTTTCCTCAAGGCCTCGAGAGGTCAAATCCTCACGAAAACTATCCGCACACGAGAGCAACTTGCTGAGCTAACCGCCTCGCAAGGCGGGCTTTAGGAAAAGTTGTGTAGTGTAACTGAAGTGTGTAATGTCAGCCTTTTGTTGTTTTATAATACAGGGTGTATAAAAAAAGATAATCCAACTTTGGCATCTTATCGTGCATTATATATTACGTTTAACCATTTACTTTTTTCATGTCAATAAAGATCAGACTTTTAGCTGTCGAATGATACCTTTCTTGTATCAGTGCGATCAAAATTAGCCAAATACGACCCGATTTAAAAATGCCGCTATGTCATGATTTGTGTAATTTATTATTTGTAATCATTGGTATATTTTATGAAGAAATGCAATATACCTGTAAAAGAAAATATTCCATCTTCACAGGATTATCAGGCCTCAAAGTTACCGGATATAACATCAAACCGGGAATTGCAAATTAGATTTCTTTTGTTTCTAGCGTATAAAATTGCCGATTTGATATCTGGTAACTTTGAGGGCTGATAATCCTATGAAGATGGTATATTTTCTTATAAAGATATATTGCATTTGTTCATAAAATGCACCAAAGATAAAAAAAATATTTAAAATCCCAAATCATGACATAGGCACTTTAAATCCCAAAGGGCAAAGGTGAAGAAATGCGAATTCAACCGATCACTTTAGATTGGATTTGGTCATTTTTTATCGCAATTATTCCATAAAGCTAAAGGTGTCATTCAAGAGCTAAAAGCAAAGCCTGTTCTTTATTTAGTTAGCATGTCAAAGTTGGATTAACCTTTGGCGGTGACAAATAATTTCGGAACTTTTGTGAATGATAACAGAATGACGATGTAACGAAGTAACTCTTCAACCTATAGAAGTAATTTTTCAATCTTGAAATCGTTGGTGGTCCAAAAAACAAGCTATTTATTGCATAACGATTTAAAGGGAATGGCAACAAAAATTTTGTTTATAATTAGATCTAATTAAATGGCGTTTTAAAACTAAAAATATATCGGTGCGAAGCTTATACATAGCTTGTGCTTTAATTTAGAACAGACAATATAGAAAAGAATACGATTTAGCATTTTAAAATGACCCGAGAATTGCTTAAGACAAAATATCTTGAAAGTCTTTAAATTTGAATGCGGGTCTTTAAAGTCTTTGAAGAGTCTTTGAATTGTGTGAACAATTTAAGAAAGAAAGTCTTTAAAAGTCTTTAAATTCTTTAGTGAGTATTTGATTTATACGATTGTAATGTAGCTGATCTTCACAAATATTACTCCAAGACCAAGAGATTTACAATCGCAATTTTTCCGAGTAAAATGTTAGATAATGAACTGTTAGAAAAAGTCCTCGATAATTAAATCTGTTCTCAATTTCGCTGTATATAAAACTTTGCTTTTAACAGCTGATTGCTTTCAAAATGGTCTTTGAAAAGTCTTTTGTCTGCGAGACTACGAACCATAGGCATAGTTACCCTGGTTGTGACATCACGCGTATCTGAAGATTTTATGCATGATCCAAGATGGCGGAATGCATAACGATTTCGTTTGAGATGAAGTTGAATATATTTTATACAAAGAACAATGAAGAAAATTTATAACAAAGATTTTGAAATATATTATTATTGAGTCTCTCTTCCAAATGGGAGAAACTTATTTTTTGTTGCTATTTCCTTTAAGGCAAACAAGTTTAAGGAACGAAGATTTGCAGCGACAAAGGATGTCATATGTTTGACAACTTAAATCCCCTGGCGCAGTGTTCGCCACTGAAACTAACCCAAGTTGATCCCTTAAACCGATTACAGACGAGCTAGTTTTCTATGAAAAGTTTTCACAGGCCAGTTTTAACGTATGGTTACTAAGTTAGGTTGTATGTTTGAATTCGAGTTTTGGTTTGTTTGGACGGTGACGAAAATAACAAGACACTCGCTTGTTAGCAAATAGTCAGTTTGAATAAGAGGACGAAATGCGAAGACGAAGGCGTTTTTGACAATTTTTGAAGGTCTGCACATTATCTTGCGAATAATGAGTTTAGGGTCACTTGTGGTTGCTCAACGTTATAGATTCATATTGTGTCGCTGTTTATGAATGCTGATTCTAACCCTTGTCCTGACAAAATAGCGAGACGTGAGCTATACCACATCTTCGTTCTTGGGTAATTCCATGGTAGTGCTGACATTTTTTGAAAAAAATAAGTTGTCAAGAATTTTCAGAAGCTATTGGAAACAATTCTGAACTGAAATATTAAGATGTACTTTATATGTAACATGCCAGGCACGTAACATGAGTCACATGTATTATGTAGCAATCCTTACTATTGTAATCTAAAATATAAAACTTCTTTGTGTTGGTAGTTTGCCCAACATATATTCTGTTGCTCGATAGACATTGGTTTGTTTCTCCTTCCTATGGTTCCCGAAGAAATTCAAAAGTAGTTAGGTTGGTGTTACTTCATGTCACTTTGTCGTAACATGAGTCACACACCAATTTACGGCCACCAATTTTATCATGTTCTAATCAAATGTTTAATTTGTACTGTGAATCTCGCTTACCATGATTTGCACCTGTTTGCAAAATTTTGACAGAAATAAATATATTAGTAAATTTATTACATCAGATCAAAATTACTCTGATAGTTGAATTACCCTCACTCATAACATTGAATTACCTTCATCTGCCTTCGTTCAGAACGAAGTTCACGACGAATTTTGCCAAAATATTCGTTCTGAATGAAGATGGGATAGAGCATCATGTCTCGCAGTTTTGTTAGGGGGAGGAATAGAGTTAGTATTCATAAACGAAACTGTCATCGGTCTTCTTTGAACAGTTACCAATGACCGCAAACTCAATGCGCAGACGTACAAAAATTGGCAAGTGTTCCTTTATTGATGAGAAAAAATTACGATGTTTTATACTTTTTTATGACGAAAAACTTTGTGCAGCTGGGATCAAAATGCTTAAAGCTCTCATAGTCTGTAAAGATATAGCGTTAATCATAGTTTATTAAGATATGATGGTATGAAATCCCGGCCTAGAAAGGTCTTGAAAATTAGGCCAGGCCCTTGAAAGTCGGGGAATTTTTTTTCCAATTGTGCTGATAATAAGAGATTTACGCATGGAAGATGGCGATTTCAGGACGACTGCTGAACAAACTGTTTGGAACGAATGTAAATCTTGACTTGTATTTACTTTCGTATGAATTTAATACAGTTTCGAACGAGTAAAACAGAGCTTTAATCTTCAATTTTGATCAACTCTGCTAATAAAACTACCTGTTAGACTTGAAATGCTAGCGTACTGTGCGAGACGTGAAAATATGCATTTTGTCGTTGTCAACAAAGCTTGGACAACGTCTAAAACCCCTGCTAGACTTTTAATTATTAATTTCGTTTGTACTATAGGATTAATGTCGTTGTATTAATAGCCGTCGTCCTGACGTTACCGTCTTAGATGCGTAAACTCACTAATATTTGAAGATTTTTTATGCTAATGATTTTGAACAAATTATGGTGTTTTGAAAAGCAAAATCCTTGCCATTTTCAAAGCCTCTTCCACTTAAGAAGTCCTGGAAAAGTCTTTGAATTTTATCTACACTGAAGAGTGGAAAGTCTGCGTATATAATTGCGGTTTTGAATTGACTGTAAAATGATAAGAATAGTTTTAAATTTTTACTGAAAGTGATGTTGTGAAACGAATGAAATTTTTTTAAACAGTCTTTAAACAGAATAATGTTTTATTGTAATGTGTCATGTGTTGTTCTTGCGTTATATTTATGTTTGAAAAGTTAATGTTATTTACAAATTCTTTTCAGAAACCTCCCAAACTATCTTTAATTATCGAGATATTTGGTGTGATTCGCCATCTTGTCTCATAATCACATCTAATTTAAAGAGAAATGGCAATATATTTTTATAAGACTATATATAATACTCTTTTACCGTTTTTTTCATAACTTGCTTCCTTCTACAAATATTTTGATCGAAAGGAATGAAATGTCTGCCATCTTTAATTTTTGTAGATATGCATGTTACGTCACAACAGGAATCACGCAATATTTTTATCTAGCCAATCACCAATCATTTTGCACTCAAAACTATACTCTGTCTGCCCTTGGAAATATCAAGATCACTCAGAACCTTTAAAACATCTACCAATCAATGTTTGGTTGACAACGATTACTTAATGGTTAATCCCTGTTGTGAAGTCGCCAAAACTACGGTTAATGCATTGAACTAAAAATAACAAATAAATAAATGAATGTATAAAAATAAATGTTATTTTTAGTTCAATGGGTTAATGAGATCAAAAATTTATCCAAGATGGCGGACTTCTCAAACTTCAAGATATCTTCATTTATAAGTGGTCCAAATATAAAACAAATATGTCGATAATACGACCGTAATTTCGTGAAATTGTTCCTCTGGCGAAGATTTCTGTACGTTTGTTTGTAGTCTTTGTAAAATATTTAGTCATTTGCTGCCATGCTAGTTGCTTTTGTTCCAAGGAACGTAAATTTGAATGTTCATTTTCATTTGTTTGACAACATGGCGGTCGTGATTTAGTCGTCGCAAAATAGCTGTGCATCTTTAATCTGCTTCAGTTTCGACATCACGATTTCTGCTCGACTGGATGCCTTTTCCAGCGTGATCTCATTGTTACCAAATATATCGTGGAATGTCTAAATAAAAAAGAGCATGACTTATTTATATCAGAGTCGGACAAATTGGAATGGCTACACGTACGGCATGAAAATTTCTTAAGACATTTTTGTATTCGGATATAGACAATCGCGGGGAATGAAATGGAAACGCCAATGCAAAAAGACTCGAGATTTGGGCATCCATATTATGTGCTAAAAATCTACCGAAAATACACAAGCAAAATCTCACATCTTGTAGCAAGTCTGCCAACAAGCCGTCAACAAGTTGTGTTCGCACTGCTTGTCCCAAGTTATCAACAAGTTTGGAACAAGCTGTTAACAACTTGGAACAACCTTGTTGATGTTATCAGACTTGTTGCAAGGTTGTTCCAACAAGTCCGGAACAGTCATGATATAACAATATTGTTACAACCTTGTCAGTGTCGTCAACATTCTTGTTATAT
>CACRXK020001409.1:36097-54897 GCA_902702795.2 Paramuricea clavata | reverse complement strand
TTTCTCGTCCCCGCCCGCATGGGATTTATGTGCCGCACGAAAATTTTTCATTATTCATTATTTTTGAAAAATAGGCTTAAAAAACACCAAATTCATCTCCAGATCAAAGTCTTATTGCTGTATTCCGCAAGCGCAACTCAAATTCTATCTTTCTAAAGATATTACTCGCCAGAATGCCTCTATTTTTCATGTCAGCCCTGGTATGTAAAGAAATATACTGTATAGTCTGTAGACTGTAGTGTAGGACGTATTAAATTAAAATGAATTATGCACCAATTTTTAATACTTCAGATTTTTATGGGGTTTTTTTACTGGGTCAAGGAAATTATTGACAAGCAGAATTCAAATACAAAAAATAATGAAAAAATCCCGCTCCAAATTTTTGAAAATTGTGGACGAGAAACATGATATCAATTTTCATTGGCCCTATATAATGTCATTATATAGTCTGCGCGCAGGCTAAAGCAAACCGCGCTTCGTTACGCATTGCTCAAGCACGAAATTTGCTTGTCAGCTATAGCAATGATATAATTATAAACTAGAATACTGGGCATATATACAGCTATTTCAATTAAGGTTGTCCCCCGAGCAAAGCGGAAAAGTCGAATACGAGCGCGAAAAGCTGCTGGGAATCGTTAATGAATGAATGAATTTATTAGCGATTCCCAGCAGCCTTTCGCGATCGTATTCGACTTTTCCGCTCTGCTCGGGGACAACCTTAATTGAAATAGCTGTATACACAATTTAAGACCAAACCAGGAATGCTTGCAAAAAGGCTTTAAATTGTGTTTCAAACACTCATTAATAATTCATAAGCTCACTGGCAAATCATGTCAGCCATATGTCACGTGCAGTGGCTTTAAACCTGATAAAACACTCCTAAATCCTATTAATTAGTATTCTTTATATAAAGAATACTAATAAGGCAGTATCTCAGTATTGTAGTCGTGTCCTCATTAGTATTCTTTATATAAAGAATACTAATAGGACAGTATTTCTATTGAATTTGTAGTCGTGTTTGAAGCCGTTTAATAAACTCGCAGGTCGTGTTTTATTAGCATTAGGTCTAACTAAAGCCACTCGCGATGCGCGCTGGTGGCTTTAAACCTAATAAAACACTCCTGCTCGTCTATTAAACAGTACATAAGCTTGGATTATCCATCAATTACCAAACCCAATTTAAACACACCTTTCATAGTTTCACATTATAAACTAAGTATGTATTCATGGAAAAAGCCATCAACGGAAAAATGTTTTGTTTTGTTGAATTGCGCACACTGTAAAAACAAATACAATTACAAGCCTACAAATTGATTGTCTCATGCAGACTCATGAATCTGAGATAATCAGTTTATTGGCTGATTTAACCAATCTTTTTTACAGTGCATGATCATGTTCTTGTTTGACCAATTAAGCACGAAGCGCATGCTGGACTCTTATGGAGAAATATAAACTGGGGACAAGGTTTAAAACTCCCCAGGTACTGGCAGTGGCGAAGCCAGCCCGACAATTTGGTGATGCTTTTGGTGATGGATATTTCTGTGTTCATACACCATGAAAACAATCCATTTCTAAAGAAATAAATAATAATGATTTGAAATTTGCATAGCATGACCAAATTGTCAGGCTGGCTTCACCCCTGGGTACCGGTACTCATGCTTTAATAGTGAATTCTCATGAACACAGTTCTCATTTGATCAAAGTAATAAAAGTTGAGAAACTTTGACGTAAGCACTATCTTGCCAACTCTCATACAACTCTTGTTCTTGTTTGATGAAGCAATGAACATCAGTTAAGAAAACCCTGGCTTGACAACCTCTCAACCTATCTGCATGAATCTTGTTTGATGAAGCCATGAAAGTTGAGAAAACTCTCACATATAGATAGCAGATAAGCTATCTCCAGCCGACTGTCATAATTCCCATTGTTTTTGATTGATCAAGTATAAATGAGAATAGTATTTCGCCTCCTAGCTTAACTGATTCAATTACGCGGGCCTAAAAAGTATATTTCTCTTCCTGGCAGCAAAATGCAAGAATAAAATTTCCTGTGTAAGTCAAATATAAAACTTCCGTCGTATGTAAATTTCTAAAACCAACATGCTAGCTCATGAGCATGCTCATATACATATCTAAAACCAGTATGCTCATGAGCACACTCATATACATACCTAATACCAGTATGCTCATGACCATACCTAAAATCAGTATGCCCATGCCCATAGTCATATACATACCTTAAAGACCAGTATTACTCATAAGCACAGGGGCGTAGCTAAGGGGGGGTGCGGGGGGTGCCGCACCCCCCAATGCCGTGTCCGTCGGCACAATAAATCAGTTGTCGGCAAAATAAATTGGATCAAGCCAATAGGCAATACCTGATTGGAGAGAGATTGTAGAAAATTTGTAGAAAATGCGAGATCGAAAAGATGGAATGTCGACTGAAAGCTCGGCCCGAACATTCAGCTAAATTGGCCAAGAACTTATTACGCAAATACGCTATTTAATAGTAGTATATTTTCTTGCAATTTTGTGAAGTATACCATAGCTAGGAAATTCGAAGAACATGTGCGTGTTGACTGTTGACTGTTGATGCGTCTGCACTTCATTTCATAATCTTGTAAAGCCAGTAAAGGTCTTAGAAATTACACCTAACGGTCTTTTATACAATGAGAAATACGGAGACGATTTAAAAGTGTGGACAGTAGCAAGCAAAAACGCAAACGGAAGAGAGAGAAACTGACGTGTTTAGTTTGCAATCGGTCGTTTGATGACGAATGGATGTGCTTTTTCGATTTTTTTCGGAACTATTTCGCCTATTTAAAAAATAAATTAAAATAAATTATCTTACTACTCGGAGTTAATCGTTGTACATCACTTAAAAATGAATACGGTTCGATTTGACCACGCCCTAACCGCTCGCTAGCCACGCCCTTTTGTCAGCAAAAAGTTGTCTTGCACCGCCCGAAAAGGATAGTTTTCGCTCCGCCCCTGCCTGCTCGTCTTTTAAATAGTACTTAATTTTAGTATTTCCTGGTTTGATACAAACCAGCATGAAATGAGGACTTACCAAATTCTCGTTAAGTTGTCCTTCGCGGCCTTTTAAAATTTCCTCTGAACGTGAGAGAACACCATACTCCGCCCGCAGTTCAGTTAACTAAAATAAATGAAATTAGAAACCATTTAACTGCATTCTAATCCTATACTGACTTTAACCCAATATTGCATCTGCCAATAAGATATATATATATTTGCGGTATTAATGTTAGAATTTTTATGTTCAAAAACCAGAACGTGGCATTTTGCAAAAAAGGAATTAATTAGTATTATTTACTAATTGTGGACTACGAGATTATTTGAATATAACCATATTCTTACGCTATCTTTTTATGCCAATCATATACTGACGCCTTATGCATGCATCTCGTAGCCGTGGCTAAATTGACAACGGGATTTTTGAAAAGTCTCTTAGTAAAACAAGCGTCTACTACGAGAATATGGCGTGCGTACGTTGGCGTAAGAAGATGGCGAACATGTGCAACCAACGAATCTTCTATAGTCGTATAGTAAAATCTAAAGCTCTCCAGTGTGGTAATAAACAGCGACTCCAATAAATCACAATTTTATTTTCTCCCCTTTTTATTTTCGTTTAATTCATCCACTTCACTTTACACTGCCATTACCCTTTCCTTTCTTCTTTTTTCTGCTTCTATTTTCTACAACGCCACTTAGAACAGTATAGTTAATGGGCTGGGGTAGCAGGTAATCTCGTTTTTAACTCACCTCCTGACGCTTCTTCTTGTACACAGTACTCTTACTTCGCAACTTGTTAACATATCTTTTGAACTGTAAATATAAAAGAAAAGTAATTATTCAATTTGTTTTTAAGAAAAACACCTCGATATTATTAATTTGCAGAGCTCCTTTAATTTGCAGTCCCTAGATCACTATATTAGTGCCAAGACAAATCATATTTCTATGCAGAGTAACGATGATTTTAACATATACAACATTGGTAGAAATACAATATTTTCTATCTGTTAAAAAACTCGAGAGGTTTTTAATTAATAATTCATGAGGAAAAGACAACGAAAATCACTGCCGTGTCGGTGGTTTAATATGTGATAAAAATCATGTTCATTTACATAAACTTTAGCTTTGATTTTCTCGACTTAGACAATGTTTATTTTTTAATTTACTTCGCCAGTGAACTCGTAAGATGGTTCTCTCATATGATTCTCTCGTAAAATGGTTCATCGCAGTTCGTGCTTTATCAGATATAAAACATTCCTGCTGCGCACTCGTGTCTTATATACTGTATCTGATAAAGCACTTCTGCTTGTGTCTTAAATAGTACCTAAAGAACTTGTAATAAAGCATAGTTTAACAATGAGTAATTAAGACGTGAATACATACATACATACATACATACATACATACATACATACATACATACATACATACATACATACATACATACATACAAACTTTATTTAACCACGCTATAGCCTCAACAACCCTTAGGAGGCTGATAGATAACATTAACTGTACCTCGTCTCCTTTAATGACTTCTGACCCTTCACTTTGCTGTAGTGCTTCGCGTTTGCTCTGTAGCTCGCCTTCCTTGGTACTTAACTAGGTATAGGTATAGGAAAATTCGTGATATTATGTGATTACATGACAGCATATACGTATTGAAATTTGTGAGCAATTGATTTCATATATTATATTTTAATCCAATCGAATCAATCAAATTATGAAATAACAAATCGAAGTCCTGACTATACGTTTGTGCATTGCCATCAGCATAGTGATTATATAGTGTCTTAAGGCTGATTTCCACTGTTGCGTTTTTCATACGTACGTATACGCACGTAAAACTTTAAATCCGTTTAAATGTTACTTGTGAAATAACCAAATAAATAAAGCAACATAATTTAATTTTCCGCAAGTTTTAGTATGCATTTGTTAACTTATTTGTAAAATATTTAAAAAATAGAAGGATTCAAAGTTTTACGTGCGTGTACGTGCGTACGAAAAACGCAACAGTGGAAATCAGCCTTTACAGGTAAACTACGTAAAGCGTCCCTCTTTTGAGTTCATAACTCATTTGGAATTTCCCTTTCCATATTTGAAAAACCTCTTAGTAAATCCCTGGAGGGAATTTGCAATGTTCCTAAGCTAATTAAATGTTCCTAACTTCCAGTTCAAAAGTCATAACTTCCTGTTCTGTTCTCCGCATTGTGATTGGTAGATTGTTTTTGTAGACCAATCACAATGCGGAGAACAGAACAAGTAGTTAGGAACTTTGAACAGGAAGTGAGGTACATTTAATTAGTTTAGGAACAATGCAAATTCTATCAAAGGAATTAGAAAGAGGTTTTTCAAATATGCAAAGGTAATTAGGGAAATTCCAAATGAGTGATAAACTCATTGAAGAACGCTTCACGTAGTTTACCTGTAAAAACACGCTTTATGTTTTCCAGCACTTCGGGGAGGGCAGCAATCATAACTTTTTTTAAATTGATTTTTTTTGTCCAATTACTAAATACTTTCATACTTTAAATACGACATTTTGTTTTGTTGACGGTGGAGTAAACCCTTGGTACCCGAGGTCGCTCAATGCAATGATGTAATCGCATGGATGGTATTAATGCCCCTACCATGCAGAAATGACCACCCTCGCCCTTGCAAGTAGCTTCGCAGCCTGCGGGCGAGGGATTAAAGTACAAAAGTATCTTTACTTGCTAAAAGTAAAAAAACAAAAACTATGAAAACACGAAAGAGACAGCGTACAGTACCTCATCCATGACCTCTCTCAGTTCTTCTGCAGCTGTTTCTTTCTTACCAACTATTATCGAAGCCTGGGTAAAACAAAAGACAATAGGAATGACCAATAAAATAATAATTAACAGTTATTCGCCGAAGGAAAGATGAATATCGGTAAATAATTACCAAGACGAAGTCGAGGTTATTATTCACCGTTATTCACCGAGCCTTAGGCGAATTGTTGAATACACAAGTGATTGTTTGGGGAAAGTAAAAAATCATAGGCAGTTCAAATAATTCAACTTCCTATGATGAAGTTCAAATAATTGAACTTCCAATTTGAATTTTTTGCACTACATATAGTATTTTCAGACAAAAGAAATTAACTTCACCTTAATTCTACAACGGAGATACTACTTGAAATAGTTTTACAACAAAATATGTTGCTATTTGTGTGTGTTGGTGTTATGTACTCAGGTGAATATGATGTTTGTGATGTTACTCTGAGTGTGCATCCACACCGGGCAAGCTGAAAAGTTAATTGCTTGGCCACGGTGGGAACCGAAATATCATCAACTCGAACCGACTTGACCACGTAGCTCAGTTGGCAGAGCATTGGACTAGTATCCCAAAGGTCGCGGGTTCGATTCCCACCGTGGCCAAGCAATTAACTTTTCAGCTTGCCCGGTGTGGATGCACACTCAGAGTAACATCACAAACATCATATTCACCTGAGTACATAACACCAACACACACAAATAGCAACATATTTTGTTGTAAAACTATTTCAAGTAGTATCTCCGTTGTAGAATTAAGGTGAAGTTAATTTCTTTTGTCTGAAAATACTATATGTAGTGCAAAAAAATACTATATGTAGTGCACCGTGGCCAAGCAATTAACGTTCAGCTTGCCCCGTGTGGATGCACACTCAGAGTAACATCACAAACAAAATATGTTGCATCAGTTTCTGGAATTGCATTTCTTTTAACTTGTTATTTCTTCGTCAGTGACACTGACAAACCGGGCGGTCATTAAGCATTATGTGATTATCATGAAATAATCCGAGGCAGCTTGACCAATTTTCAACAATCACATGTGTATTATTCTAATAATATACGTAAAAATGTTACTCGACTGTGATTGGTTGATTTCACTGATCTAAAATCAACCAATCAGCTTAAAGCAGTCCTCAAGCTAACGGCCACAGATTGCTTCAAAAACAAAACAAACATGGCGGCCGCGGTACATGAGGTAAAAGTTGAGTTCGGGTGGAAAATATGGCTTTTATCGTTTTTTTAAAATAGACCTTAAACAAGACTAACAAAACTTACATAGTTGAGTGAAATTTTCAAACCGTTAGTCTTGTCTAATTTGATATAACAACTAAGCAGAAAAACTTTGCCAGTGGACAATTCGTTATATAAACATAAGCTAAAACTACAAGTTGTCTCGAACATTTTATATATATTATTAACACGTAATAGGATGGTTTCTCGTGCAATTTGGATAAAACATCTTAAAAGACATATTTTGAGGTCTATGAAAAACTCACTCGTGCATGTTTTGTCCAAATTGCACTCGAAACCATCCTAATACCTATACTAATAAATACTGTAATTAGGTACTATTTAAAACATGAGTAGGAGTGTTTTATCAGATATCAGTTTTATGTCTGATAAAACACGACAACGAGTGTTTTGAATAGCTTAAAATACGACCACAAAAGAATACTAATTAGGATGAACCATTATATAATCATACTAATTAGGATGAACAATTATATAATGCCACATGCTTTATCAGATATAAAGTCACTCCACGTGACATATTATGGCTGACATGATTTGCCACAAGGTTTATGAATTATTAATGAGTGTTTTAATGTAATATATAGAATGGTGACGAAAATGCCTAAAGTGAAAGAGCTATGGTAATACTAAAGTGGCCGTCTTTGCAAAGTAGTCGAGATAATGAAGTTTTAAAAGTAGTGAACAAATGTACATAGTTGAGTGACAATAAGGGAAGCCTTACATATCGATTTTGTCCATGAGAAACGTCATATGGACGCTCTCTGGAGACCCCCCCCCCCTTAGAACCGTCACACATAGTTATCGATATTTTGTTCTAAAACTGTTATAGTACACATAAGGTAATTTTCTACTATATTTTCTACGGTCTGCTGACATATGTTTTTTATGGGTACTCATAAAAAACATATGAAAACATTTCTCATAAAAAACATATGAAAACATTTCTCATAAAAAACATGAAAACATTTCTCATAAAAAACATATGAAAACATTTCTCATAAAAAACATATGAAAACATTTCTCATAAAAAACATATGAAAACATCTCTCATAAAAAACATATGAAAACATTTCTCATAAAAAACATATGAGAAAACACTATGCGAGACGAAACCCATGCGAGAGCGAAGGGGCTGGCATATTCTTAAAGCCACACATAAGTTTTACCTCTAGTTCCTAATACCTTTCGAGATTGTTCAGCTTCATTATTTAATTCTCTACCAGCTGATATCAAATCATGCACATGCAGATCATAGAGCCTAGGTTTACAAATTTCTCACTATTTCCTTAGAATTGTAGTAGTAGTTTTATCAGGTGAAGAGCCATTGTATGGAAATACTGATAATAAACCATTATTATTATTATTTTATTAATATATGAACTTAAAAATTTCCAACGTTTCTCAAAACAACTTTTTTTGCATGAAATATTGACAATTTTAGCGCGTTTTTCTTGAAATTTGAGTGTTTCCAATGCAAGGAAGGCGTAATAATATAAATGTATAAAACAGGTATGGTATTACGAGTGTATAGCCTACATGGTGTTTGTATCAAGTTTGTTTTTTTTAATTTTCTGCAAAGATGATTCTATAAAGATTTCGAAAAAACTATCGAATTTTTTCATGTTTTACAGAGAAACGTCACAGCTGCAACCCCAACGAACATATGACGTTTCTGGTGAACAAAATCGATATGCGAGGCTTCCCTAAAATTTATATTTATCTCGGGTTAGAACAGAACAAGCTCAGAAGTCATTCTAATGGCTGTGTGGTTTATTATAAATTTATTTAATTGTTTAGTACATGTCTATATAGAACCAAATTGCAATATTGTTTTAGTAGCTACAATTGTTTCAGTTTAATATTGTAAATTAGTATTGATTTGTAAATTAGTATATTGTAAATTAGTATATAGGTTTGCAAGGCTTCAGTTGATATATAACCACAGTAGTTTTTTCTGATTGGACTACCCTATAGAAATAAAGCTTTCAATGCAATTCAATAATTATATAAAATGTCAGATTAGCTATATAGGGAATTGTTAATCAGAGTACAGACGCATAATTTATGGTTAAATATCTATTAGCTCTAGATTTAAACACTGGCATAGAATTATTCAAATTACCTGTTGACGAAACAACGACAATTTGTCGTCAATTGGGTCATTACGAACCATTCGTTTCTCAATAAGCTTGTTGATTTCATCCGACAGTTGTCGTATCTAAAAAGTGCAAGTATAAAGCTGATGCTAAACACACTGCAATCACCAGATATAAAGAGTACGACCATTTACGTTGATATCAGAGATTTAACGAAGGCACAATAGATGATTCCCCTTATTACGTTTTCGTAGCGCTTTGCATTGTGGTTATAGTGGTATCACTGATATTCAAGATGGCTTATTTTTTGTCCTGACCCGTGCAAGAACTTTTAAAAAGCTAGGGTCAGGCGCACGATAGCCAACAGCAAAACATTCGCGAAAACATTCAATATTTTCAATCGAGACCGCTATCGTTATCAGTGATACCACTATAACCACAATGCAAAGCGCTACGAAAACGTAATAAGGGAATATTCCATCTATTGCAGTGTCACCGGCACCTGAGCGATTTTTATGTCGTCGTGACATTTTACCCAAAAGGTTGCCACACTCTAAAAACACCCTGCCTTTTGAATGATGGTTTTTAAGGAGCATTACAACCCTTTTAATTGAAAAAACTAACTAGGAAAATCAATAAAGCATAATTCAAGATCAGTAATTTCAACATTAAAAATGTTTAAAAATGTTAAAAACATTGAAATCACTGATCTTGAATTAATATTATGTTTAATTGATTTTCCTAGTCAGTTTTTTTCAATTAAAAGGGTTGTAATGCGCCTTAGAAACCATCCGCCGTTCAAAAGGCTGAACTGTGCCCTTTAAACGGCCTAGAAAAAATCCTCATGCATGACGGCTTTGATAAATATCCAAAATGACATTTCAAATTTGAATTGGCTTAGTTTGAATCCAGTAACAGTATAAAGTTCAAACAATCTTTTATGGTCAAGGAGAAATTTTCGTGATACGATGAACAGCCTCTTTAACGTGTTTAATATATATAGCTGGCAGACCATATGTGCTCCCACAATAGTATAAGAAAGAAGTTTGAAATAAATTGTACAAGCATACAATATATTCGGAACTGCATGTCCCAAGTATATAAAAAGCAATTTAAAAGGGAGAAGTTATTATAGATGACACATCAGACACACGACCTATCAGCTTCAAATATCAAGTAGCGGCCTATAAACGAGGGTTTGAAAGAATTGTTGGTAAATGGTAATATTAGTAAAACTTACTACGCCTAATGGATGTATTATATCTTATCAAACAAAATCAAACCTGGTGATTCAATTGATCCAAGTCAGACTGTCCCATAGCTGGTTCATCAATAACTCTCTGCATATCACTAACTGCTTTTTGCTTCGCTTCAATATCCTGAACAAATAATTAGACTTTATATATTTACATGTACTGTAAAATATGTATACTCGAACGAGAAGCAGATTTTAACACTAAGTTGCAATGAAAATCTGGGATTCATATAATAGCCACACCATCACATTGCATGCATGTTGCATGTATATATGAGAACACTTTCTATCTGAGGCCGAGGGAAACTGTGTGTTTTGCGGGTTTTGATAACGTCGTTGTTGCCTTAGAGGGAGCCGAGAGGTCACAATTAACGGAGTTTTCTCGAGGTTCGTTCATGTTGTTGTTTTCTTGTTTTTATTCATGTGTTTAAAGCTCCTGCTTGCTATAAAATTACAAACCTCGGGCTCAACATACGTATAACTCAGTTATCTGCTAGCACATAAAGCCTGGTTCTCATTAATCGGGATGTTCTACGATCCATTGTCTGTGAGCAACGAAGAAGAAAATGCACAAAAGATTGTATGCGTCAATGACCACCGACAATGGGCATCGCCGATGTTTACGATAAATGAGAATCAGGCTTAACTGTGTTATTTGTAGGTTGCGCGATTGCTATATTTAGCTGTAAGCTTTTTAATCAATCAAAACGCATGCAGCGACTACAATGTACAGGGTGTCCCCCCAAAAGTGACACAAAAGAAATTATCCTATATTATGTTTGTGTGATGTTTACTCTGAGTGTATATCCACACCGGGCAGGCTTGAAAAATATGCCTGGCCACGGCGGGATTCGAACCTACGACCGAAGAGTATTGGGCTAGTATTCCAGAGGTCGTAGGTTCGAATCCCGCCGTGGCCAGGCATAAATTTTCAAGCCTGCCCGGTGTGGATATACACTCAGAGTAACATCACACAAACATCTTATTCACCTGAATACATTATACCAACACAGCAGATTTCATGGTTATCCTATATTGTTATAATCTGAATGTTATAACCTGAGCGTAAAATCCGTTAAACTTCTGGGCTTGTCATTCGATAATAACCTGACGTGGAATCTACATATCGAAGAGGTAGTTAAAAAAGTATCCAAACGAATCTATTACCTGATCCAACTCAAACGGGCCAGTATTCCTCGGAATGATCTGGTTCTATTTTATGTTACATGTATTCGATCTGTTATCGACTATGGTATCCCTGTCATTTACTATTCGTTGCCAAAATACTTGCGTTCCGAATTGGAAAGATTACAAAAAAGAGCTATTAGAATCATCTGTCCAAACACTAATTACGAAGACGCTTTAATTAGTTGTGGATTGGAGTCACTGTCTGTTCATCATGAAAATATTTGTACTAGACATACTTCTTTTTATGATTTAAGAAACGATAGGAAATTTGAAATTCCTAGATGTAACACTAATCGTTTTCAAACTAGTTTTTTTGTGGCTTCGTGCCGCAAATCATTTATCTAATGCTATTGAAATGACCTAATATTTTTAGTAATTTTAAATTTTTTAGTATATTAAAGTAATAAACATCTTGTATATATAATATTTATATGGAATGTCATCATAATGGCTTGATAAACTCTTCTTTTATATTCTCGTAATTAGTTAAATTTACTTGTAAAAAAATACGCAATTCAGCCTATGGCTGCGAAGTATTTTATTAAATCTATCTATCTATCTATCTATATGCTGAACACAAGAGTGCGTAAACACAATTGAATTTTTAATTACCAGGCGCATGAAATCCTATGCTTAACAACAATAGGATAATTTCTATATAGTGTCACTTTTTTGGGGACACCCTGTATAATAATAAATATATGTTGTTGCTATTGGTTACGAGAACAAAATAAAGGTAATTTACAGAATACCTTTGGAATTTTCTCTTGGCACAAGTAGCTATTTATCTTACATTCCTCTTCAAGTTTTTGTACAAGATCTATAAAGATGTTATAAATATTAGGCATTATATGAAGAGATCGAGTAGCAAAGAAAAGCATGTTCCGTAATACCCAACAGAATGGAATCAGATTCTTTTCCAATATTACAGTATATTTCGTAAAATTTAAAACAAATATCTAGGGTGTGGCCAGGCATTTAGCCAGGCAGCCGTCCAACCGTCCTACGACGGACATCCATCCAGTCTTGAATTCAGACAACACTTTTGAATTTAAACGGCCACTTCTTAATAGACGGTCATGCACGGACGGCCTAAGAAAATGCTGTCGTTAAACATGCTGCAAGTCGCAAGCTTTGTGATAGTTCTTGAATACCTCAAGAGTTGTGAGCTGCTGTCTACTTCATCTATTGCATACACGTTTCGATTCTCTCGAAAAGACTTTGAAGTATGAGCAGTTGACAAATGATTTCAATCGCCATGGTTTTTTACCACGTTCGCGAAAATAGGTTGCCACACCCACGACGGCCAGTTTTGACAGCATGAGTAGTAATGTAGGTGGTTTTCGACCCTTATTTTTGTGGTGGCGTGTGGTGGTGGAGTGTGGTGGTGGCGCATCATCATTAGCATAGAATGAGGTGGCGCATTATCATTATCATTAGCATAGAATGAGGTGGGCATTAGCATAGAATGAGGTGGCGTGAAGTGGAGGATCTCATGTGGGGTTTGTTCACTTAATATATGCAGACATCACGCGCGCAAGCTTGGACAAGATCGGGCAAAACTTGCTGACTAGGCATTTTTTAGCGTCCCTCCACGTGTGTGATACAATAGAGGGATTAATGTTGGCATAACGTAGATACAAAATTTTCCAAACATTTGATCCAAGTACAGTCAATGGATAACATAGATATAATTTTTGATTTGTTGAAACGAAATGAAATTGATATTGATAAGCAAACTTTATCGTTTCATATAAATACAATGATCACTAAACCTTGAACAAGTCTACAGAGAGATCAATGTTACAAACTTTGGTCGTATTATTTGTGTTTATGCAATAAAAATAGTTAACTTCTAGCACGAGGTGTGATGTGGGTCGTTATAATATGTAAATTATGCATTTATGCAGGGTTCAATTTCATTGACCAATCAGAAGCAGTCTGTTGTCAGCGGGCGGGAGTTTGCCATTTGCTGTGTTCACGGGCTGTGCTCACTTGTATACTGCTTCTCACATTGTGAACTCGATTTTGGTTTTCTATTTTTGTTTTTCTGGGATTCTTGTGCTTCGTTTGGGTTTTGGCTTCTATCTTGGATGCCTCGGCTCACTAATAATAGTCTGTCCAGTTGTTCTGGAACGGATTTATCGCTTTCGCCAGTCCATAGTGATATTATTTCGTCGGCTTCTACATCAATTGCATCGACGGGTTTGGTTTCGTCATTGTCGGGTTTAACTTCGCCAACTTCGTCGCTTCTCCCTGTTGTGCTGCCTTCAGTGTCGTCGGCCTCCAGTGCTTTGCCATCGCCGGTGGTTACAAGTCTTGGGACGACTTCGTGGTCTGCTTCCGTGCCGTTTGCTTCACTAAGTTTAGCGTCTCGTACATGGCTTCCCGTCCCGTACCTGCCACAGAATCCTTGGCCTACGTCTAGTGTCGTTCCCACCAATAAATCCGGGCGTTTTGTCGGATTTTACGTTCCCTTGTTCTTCGACATCGGCCAATTTTCAGCCGCCATTTTGTTCCCTCCCAGTCTCCACCGGTGGCGCCCGTCCTGCTCCGTCCTTAAATCCCATCCTCCAGCAGGCGTCTACTTCCCAACATTCCATCCTCCAGCAAGCGTCCACTTCCCCACTTCCCTGGATCCCATCCTCCAGCAGGCGTCCATTTCCCGGATCCCATCCTCCAGGAGGCGATTTCCCAATCTCAAGTCCAGGCACAGGCTACCCTCCAGGCACAAGCTACCCTCCAGGCACAAGCTTTGCTGCAAGCTCATGCTCAGGCACATTCGAATGCTGTCGCTCAAGTGCACGCCCGTGGTCAAGAGTTGGCATCTACTTCAAGGCTTCCTGCTGGCCCGGTTTTGTCGTCTGGTGCACAGCTGTCGCTTCAACAGCTGCCACATACTCCGCCAGCTGCAGGTTTGGCTGCACCAGGTATGTTTTTTGCCTTTGGCTCATACGCAACCTGCTGCTTTCGTTGTTGGCCCTGGGTTTCTCCCGGTCCCTGGTAAGACGGTGACGAACATTATTTCTGGTCAATATATTGACTTGGCCACACTGTTACCAAAACCGTCTGACATGCGGTCTCTTTCGCCCTTAATTTACATTGATGGACAGGTAGTGGTCTCTCAAGCTTCCAAGCCGGCCCGGCGCCTGACCGATATTTCTCAGTGGCTGCAGACGTTTGCCCTATACATGCTTATTATGGTTGCATATTTGCCCAGCCGCGCTGCTGACTTGATTCGTTACCAGCTTCTCATTTTACGTATGTATACTCAGTTCGGCGGCTTAGCTCGGTACATTTACGACGAAGCTTTTCGCCGTGACGCCGCAGCACGCCATGTAGTTGACTGGTCCGGGATGCATGTCGAATTATACAATTTTCACACCCTGCCTTTGTTAGCCTGAGCGTTATCGTGTACGTACCTGCTTGGTCCGATATTATATAGTTGTTTTTGCTAGCATTGTTTACCTGGTAAAGGCACTGTTTGTTGCGCAGGGCACTGCTTGTGCCCTGCCATTGTTAGCGTTATCATGTACGTACCTGCTTGGTACAGTTTATCTTGTGCTAGCATCGTTTACCTGATAGGCACGGCGTGTTGCACGAAGCACTGCTTGTGTCCTCCCCTTGTTAGCTTATAGTGTACCTGCTTGGTACAGTATTGGTCCTGCCATTGTTAGCTTTATCATGTACGTACCTGCTTGGTACGATTTTTTGTTTTGTTTTGCTTGCATTGTTTAACTTCTACAGGCACTGTGGTTGCACAGGGCACTGCTTGTGCCCTGCCCTTGTTAGCTTATCGTGTACGTACCTGCTTGGTACAGTTTATCTTGTGCTAGCATCGTTTACCTGATAGACACTGCTTGTTGCACGAGGCACTATGTGTGTCCTGTCCTTGTTAGCTTATAGTGTACCTGCTTGGTACGGTATATCGTTGCATGCGTGTATAGATTGTCAAAATGTCATTACTTAGCTCAAATGTGTGTCGGTGTTATTTATTTATTTTTTTTCTTCTGTGCGGTACTGGTCCCCCTAGCGTTTTATTGTTTCTTTGTTTTAGCTCGTCCAACGCTTGGCCTCAATACTCCGGTTGCTGCCGTAACCCCGCTAGTCCTCGAGGAGTTTACTCGGGAATTAGCTGCCTATCCCCTGTCCAAAAGGCGCTATGTCTTAGACGGGATTCGGCTGGGCTTTCGTGTAGGTTGGGAGCCTGATCGGGTATCTTTGCGTTCTCGGACGTCTAATATGCGCTCTGCCTCTGACCATCCAGACGTCGTGGATGCTTACCTGTCCTCAGAGTTAGCGGCCAGACGCGTGGCAGGCCCGTTTACCAACCTTCCGGTTCCGCTCCTTCATGTCAGCCCCTTTGGTGTCATCCCCAAGAATCACCAGCTTGGCAAGTGGCGCCTTATCCTAGATCTGTCCTCGCCGGCTGGTCACAGTGTCAATGACGGTATCCCCAAGGATCCTTACTCGTTGCATTATGTGAAGGTTGACGACGCCATTCGTGCTTTGGTCGATCTCGGCCCCGGGACGCTGATGGCAAAGTTCGACGTCAAAGCAGCTTACCGTAATATCCCGATACACCCTGATGATCGTTACCTCTTAGGTATGAAATGGCGTGATCGTTTCTACGTTGATCTCGTGTTGCCATTTGGTTTGCAGGTCGGCCCCGTTTATCTTCAATTCGGTTGCTGAGGCCGTGGAATGGATCTTGGTGCATAATTATGCTGTCAGCCCGCTGTTCCATTATTTGGACGATTTCTTAACCATCAATTCGTCCATTTGTCAATCCCATATGGATAACGTTTTTACCGTGTTTGCCCGCTTGGGTCTCCCTTTGCATTTGCAAAAGTGCGAGGGCCCGTCCACTGTTTTGGTGTTTCTCGGTATCGAGTTGGGTTCCGTACAGCAGTTAGCTCGTTTGCCCCGTGACAAGGTCGATCGCATCCTGCGGCTTCTCCAGTCGTGGTCTCGTAAGAAAACGTGTACGCGTCGTGACCTGGAGTCCTTGATTGGCTTCCTTCATCATGCCTGACGAGTTGTGGTCCCTGGTCGTACCTTTCTTCGCCGCATGATCGATCTATTATGCTGTTTTCGTCATCGCGACCATCCCATTCGCTTGAATGTTGAGTTTCGTAGAGACCTACAATGGTGGCTGTCTTTTTTCCTAGAGTGGAACGGAGTGTCCTTTTTTCTTCGCCCGCGGTGTCCCAGTTACCTGATCTAGTTGTTTCATCCGATGCGTCAGGTTCCTGCGGTTTTGGAGCCCATGGCGCAGTGGTTTTGCAGCTCCTGGTTTTTTTCTGTCTACGCGCATGTCCATTGCCTTTCTGGAGTTGGTTCCCATCGTCGTCGCGGCGCATCTTTGGGGCCATGCGTGGTCTCGCCTTCGCGTTCAGTTTTTGTGCGGCAATCTGGCGATTGTTAATGTCCTCAATTCTGGCACGTCCAAGTCGCACGACATCATGCATCTGTTGCGCTTGCTCACGCTTGAATACTGCCGCCATAATTTTGTTTTCTTGGCTGCCCACACCCCTAGCAGAGATAATTCTGCCGCTGATGTCTTGTCTCGTTTGCGCTTACAGGAGTTTCGTCGTGTGGCCCCTCATTCCGATCTTCTTCCCCTTCCAATCCCACCGTCGCTGTTGTCGCGCCTGGTACCGCCTGCTTGATCAACCTGTGTTTTGATTTGTTGGCCCAATGTTTGGCTCCATCCACTCGCCGTGTCTACGCTGCTGGTCAACGCGCCTATTTCCTGTTTTGTTCGACTTTTGACCTTCCGTCTTTTCCGTCGTCGGAATGGCTGTTGATGTTATTTGCGACCTGGCTCGCTCAGACTCGGAATTTAGCTCCGTCTTCTGTCTCGTCGTATATTGCTGCTGTCCGTTCTTGGCACATTGACCTTGGCGCACCAGATCCCACCCGCGGGGCGACCAGATTGGCCAGATTGTTACGCGGCATCCGCCGCTCTCGTTCTTCGCCTGCATTGATTGTCACGTCTCCCTGTTACCAATCGACTGATGGGTGTACTCCAGTCGGCGCTCTCCGCTCCGGGGTTTGACCATGTGATGTTTTGGGCTGCGTGTTGCACCGCTTTTTTCGGTTTTCTACGTGTTAGCGAGTTTACCTGTCCCGGTGTATACGTCCCGTCATGCCATTTGTCTTTAAGCGACATTCAGTGGGATGCTGCCGGAAACTATCGCCTGTTTTTAAAGCCGTCCAAAACGGATCCTTTTCACCAGGGATGCACGATCTTAATTGAGCCTTCGCGTCACCAGATTTGTCCTGTTGCTGCGCTGTCTCGGTATTTGGCCATCCGCGGTTCCTTCCCTGGTTCTTTGTTTTTGTGCATCACTGGTGCGCCTCTGTCGCCGTCTCTGGTTAATGCTTGGCTCCGCTTCATTCTCAAGGCTGCAGGTGTTCCTGGGAATTATTCTCGCCACAGTTTTTCGTATTGGTGCGGCTACTTCGGCCGCTCTGGCGGATGTTCCGGACCATGTTATCAAGATTTTGGGTCGTTGGTCCAGTGATTGCTACTTGCGCTATATTCGGACACCTCCCCACATCATTCTCCAAACTGCTCGTCACATTGTTTGAGACTTGTTCGGGGTTGGGGAACGCCTTTGGAGTGGGTTCGTTTGCTCGATCTCGGGCTATTGTCCCCTCCCCGTGCGGCTGCTTGCCGAGGTGTGTATCTGTGCATCAGCATATTTAATTTTCGTGATTTGTTCGTCTCCTTGTACGTGCGTTTGTCCCCTCACCATTAGTCCTTTTGTCTGTCCGTGAAGTGCTTATTCTCTGTTGTGTGTGTCCTTGGCACAGTGTAAATGGTGGGGGTAGTCCTTTTTGTCGTCCTTGCTAGCAATGTCCGTGTTGTGTTCGTTATTTGCATTATGCCGCACCCGCTCGTCGGGCTTGCTCTCCGGCTAGTCCGGGTGATTTCTTTTAGATTGGTATCCTGCGTTATCCAGCGTTTTTTTTTGTTTCCCTTTGGTCGGTAGGTATAGTTCGTTGTGCTCGGCTTTGTATGCTTACCAGGTAAGATTTCTCGTACGTTCATGTTACTATTTTATTTAATTCCATTTCCACCTGTGGTGTGACGTTAGCTCTGTCCTTGGAGAGGCTAATTCTCGGCATCATTGATATTAGTCAAGTCGGGATGCTGGGATGGCTGAAAGTCTCT
>CACRXK020001409.1:13670-34513 GCA_902702795.2 Paramuricea clavata | reverse complement strand
TGTATTCACTTGTTTAATTTTGATTACTTAAAAGTGCCGCGACGCTCTTTAAATTTTTACTGCCTTACTTGCACGAGGGCGGCCTTTTAGGACCTGTTTAGATGATCCCGCCTAGACGGGACGTTTTCATCCCGCCTAGACGGGATACTCGCCTTGTGTTTATATGGACAAAATACATTGCCGGGATGAAGCCATTTAAGTGCTTGACGTCATATTTTTGTTGCAATAAAGGCATTTACGCATGCTCAAAAGGGAAAAATTCATCCCGCCTAGCCGGGATGAAGTGTTTACATGGGAATTTTTCGTCCCGGCTAGGTGGGATAAAGTGTTTATATGGGAATTTTTCATCTCGCTTAGGCGGGATCCCGGCATCTGTTGCCAAGATCCCGTGTCTAGGCGGGATAAATGGCGGGATCATATAAACACTCTTTATAATTTGTATTACGAGCGAGATCTCGGTAAGCATCCCGTCCCGCCTGGCCGGGGTCATATAAACAGGCCCTTAGTATATTGCTCTCAAACAATGCGGCGCTTAATCGAGAAAATACTGCAGGCATGTTAATTAAATGTGTGACTCTGGTGTAACGTGAATATCAGGCCGCACGCAGGTGATAAGACAAACAAAAAATCCTGACGTTCAAGGCCCGGTTGTATGGAAGGCTCAACCTCGTTCCCAGGCTCTTACCTCTTGTGGAGGAAAGTCCCTGGTAGGAGCTGGTCACGTGATCAGCTAAAATCTAGCAGATTTTTAATTGATGATGTTGATAAATATTTGATATTTAACAAGATCGTTCCTTCTTGCCATTTTTAGCTTGGCTTCTTGGCATTTTTAGCTCTTAAGTTATTTCAAGAAGCCACTACCCTACAAATTTTGATCTGTTTGCATTAATTAATAATCTGAATTGTAAAAAAAGGTACAATAAACAATAAAGTCTTGCCTTGTCCACAAGAGCTAAGAGCCTGGGAACGAGGTTGTGGAAGGATTAACTATTTTTTAACCCGTTTTGTAGTTAAATAGTAGTTAACTCTCAGATACGCGATTCTGATTAGTTAACTTTTGCACTAAGTGTAGTTAACTTTAACTATTTTTTATACAACCAGCCCCAGGTTATGACTGTGGGACAGCTGGGACTGACAGTCGCAAGCACATCAGAAACAAGTTTCCTGCATGCAGGCACATTTTCTAAAACTTTTAGAAACATAAGTTAGAAACATAAGATTTTTCGTTAATTGGCGCACTTGTAGTACAACTGCTAGCTTTTCCGTTCATTCTTCGAGAAAGTCCGGTAAAAATAATTGCTGAAAACGTAAAAGAAAAGTCGTAACTCCAAGTCGTAGAGAAAGACCTTTAGTCATTATTATTGCACGACTGTAGTTAATTTTATTGGAGAAAATACATGAAGGACTGAGCTGACTAGTCAGCAAACTATTAAGGTATCTGGCACATGAAAATGTTATTGACCCCTGGACTACAGTAACAAGTAAATATAGTAAATGATATTAAGGTATTTTTCTTGTGCTCGTGGCTGAATCTGCCTGTGTCGTTTATGATGATGTGAGTAGAAGAAGCCATGAAAATATTCTCTCACCTCACTTGTTCTTGCTGCAACTTTTTTCTTCCCTTGCTATTGAGATCTTCTCCTGAGAATTTCTGTAGACTAGACACACCCAGTCTGGGGTCATCATCTGATATGCGAGCTGGTTTGTCATTTTTCAATAAATCTGGATCATTTAAATCAAATTCGCGTGTATCCTCCTTTCTTTGGAATGTATTTCTGTAATCATTTAATGACTTGTTCAATTCTCGTACGTCATTTTCTTGTCGCTTCTCTAATAACACGCATATCTTGTCGTGTCGCTTTGCTTGATTAGCTGTGTATAAAACAAATTTATTCTTAATATATTAAGTGCATAATTTAATTAAAAAGGATATTTTTGGCTCATGATTTCTTGGACTCCCAGATACATACTGTATAGGATTAGATATACAGTAGATTGCGCTGTTTGTCTTTGATACGAGTCTTCAGGTAAGATAGCTAACTGTCTGTCCCGTTTTTAAATTGATCAATTACATTGTATTTAAGGTGAAACAATACAACATCTCTGCAACATGCTTTGAAATCAATTGTTTTAAGTTTACAATAATAATGCAAGTAAATTTCTTCACCAACACATACCAAATGCATCTTCGCGTTGCTTCTCTGTCTCCTCTCTTTCCTGTCTTTCAGCAGCTTGATGTTTCAAGCCATCCAAATCAACCTTTATGAACAGGATAAAACACTGTATTAATACTCTAAGTTTTTCAAGTTTGATATGTCAGTGCTGAATAATTTGGCAGTGCCGCAGGGGCAACTTCCAGGAAAGGTTTAAACTACTGCATTGATCTTAACAGTATTTTGGCCATCTATACTTGATAGAACTAAATCAACAAATTGTTTTGTACATGGAAATTTCAAGTGTGACCTTAGAACAATTTGTATCTCGAAGTTCACAGAAGATTTTCTTACGTTGTGCAGGAATTTTTTGTCATTTTATTTTTTTGAAAGCCAATATTAGAATAAATAATTTGTTTTTAAAAAATTGGAAAAGTATTTTGCCATTCAGAAATAATTGGCATGGCTGGAGTTTGTTCAGTACAATACTGAAAATTGGCTTCTTGCCAATTCTTGACTCAAATTAATCTAAAACAGGGCATCTAAAACACATCATCAGAAAAGTGACTAGTTACCGATACAAGTTACAATTGAATAAAAGTAACTAGTTATAGTTACAAAGTTACAAAAGTGTTGCAACTTAAGTTACTAATTACAAAATTTTATTAATAATACAAAATAGCTGCGATTATTTTGTCCAACATATACTACAGGGTTCGTACAAAACTTGAAAGTCCTTGAATCTCCTTGAATTTGAAAACAAAAATTCAAGGTCTTGAATGTCTTGGAATTTGTAAAGGAGTAGTTGAGAGTCCAATGAATTCTTCTTGCTTTACTTTATGGATATTTTCTGAAATTGTTTGACATTCAAAAAGGGACGTTTTGTTGAACTGATTTTGCTTGTTCATATCTGATAAAACTGTTTGACATTCATTCAAGTTGCATTTTGAACAATTCAACGTCACATTTTATTGATTTCTAACGCCTTCTCTTTAGTATTTAGTGCTTGAATTTTCTGATACATGGCCTTGAATGTCCTTAAAAAGTCCTTGAATTTGACTCTCTCTGACCTGTACGAACCCTGATATTATATTGCCAAGCAGTAGCAGGAATCAGACTATTATTTATGGATTTTCAACACAAAGTCAATTAGATAAAACAATTGTTTAATTTAACCAGAAATAATGTAAATATGGCACAGTCAGCTTACGCCATCTAGCACTGCACAAGACGCATAAATTTTTTGAACCCATGTGCTGCAAAATTGAGTGATGTACAACTCTGTGTGACTGAAATGTGGGATATTTAAACTGCTTTTTAGTAAGTTGGATATCGCCAAAATAACAGATCTCTCAAGGCTAGAATGTAACTAGTTACTGTCACTTTTTATCAATTTTTGTAACTGGGCAC
The DNA here is from genome assembly GCA_902702795.2 of Paramuricea clavata. NCBI lineage: Eukaryota > Metazoa > Cnidaria > Anthozoa > Malacalcyonacea > Plexauridae > Paramuricea > Paramuricea clavata. The sequence goes on along the minus strand of CACRXK020001409.1, from coordinate 30,950 downwards.
CCCAAAAAAGTAACTAGCTATTACTGTTACAGTTACTCAAAAATGTAATGATTACATGTAACTAGTTACTTGGAACAAAGTTTCTGACATCACTGCACATGTACTGTGAAAAAAGAATAAGAAATATAACAGAGTACATTGAATTTGTATATTTATACAGGTACTGTATCAATTAAGTATTAATTTATACCAGTATATTTAATGTTTTGAATTATTGATAGACTAATGTATCAGTCAAATCCAAGCGTGTCCACCCCCCCCCCCCCTGGGGCAAACCCCCGGGCTTTTGACAATTTTTGATAATATGCAACAAATTCCCGGGGGTGGAAATAAAAAACACGTGAAAATGCCCGGCAGTGGGGCAAAAAATCAGTAGCAAATCCTCCACCCCAGGGACAGCTGGACTGTTTCGCTAAGAAGAGCAGATTATCCAATTACCTGAAAATATAAAAGGTAATACTTTCTTCGATTGGCCAAGTATATCGCCCAAGTATTTTGCCTGCGTTGCAGGCTACCAAGCATTGTGCGTCATACTCTAGTGCGTTTTCGTCATGCTCTAGCGCCTATAGTGCACATACATTTATCAGAATACCACAAAACATAACAGGGTATTTTGGGCACGTATAAAGTAATCCAAATTCTTAATTTCAAATGCCCCGCCCCCGGGCAAAGGTTTGAGTTCAAATGCCCAACCCCCGGGACGTGCTTTATAGGAAAATGCCCCGGGGGGGGGCCGGGGGGGGGGGATGGGCACGCTTGGATTTGACTGATGCATAAATTTATAAAAAAATTACACTCAATATGCAGTGTCCCCACAGATGGATTGATACATACGTGAATAAATGCAATTATGAATGTAAACACTATTACATACTCTTTCCTATTGATGGCAAAAGTCAGCTATTTCAGTCGGCAAAAGTCAGCTATTTCAGTCAGTAACAATGCGTTTTTTATAGCTTGCATCAACTAAGCAAAGTGATATGGCAACGAACAGTACTGGAAAATTTCTGGCAGTGCCTGCAAGCAGGAAATTTGTAACAAAATATCTGCAAATATCTACTTATATCCTGCAAGAAATTTTTGTCATCTTATATACCATTGGTTTACAAAAGCATTTTGCAAGTCGAGGTTGCCACCACAATTGTTTATCACAATTATGTGCGGCACAATACGTTCTCTGAAATCTACAACTGTAGATCTGCAGGAAGTCTTAATATACTTGACATTCACATATTCCAGGGAAAAAATATATTTTCTAGGTCTGCCAACGAAATAACAGATTAGCGAGAAAATGCCCATTTAGATCTGTTTCTTGAAGTATTTTATCATATTGAACATACAGAAAAATTAGTCTCGATCACTATTTATATAAAATGCCTGCAGTCGCCAACAGCAAACATATAGCTATATGTTATACATACCTTCGTTTCTCACAGTTAATAATGACCTAGGATAACAAATCAGCTACTCACAAATCGATTGGAATATCTATTCCTTATGGACGTAAAATATACAAGTATTCGAAAGAAAATATATGAAATTTTACTTTGATATATTTAAAGGGTATTGGCAACAAAAATTTTTATTGATTTTATTGCTTCATCTGAAAGAGCATGAAAAAATAAGCCGATTGGCCGTTTACTGCTCTATTCTATCTCATCTGGTTCCAAAGTTATACGCAAAAATGTGCAAAATATAAATTGCTGATTCAGCACATTCTGTGACGTCATAAACTGGGTAAGTATGTTTATTGAATAGTAAACTAAAGCATAGCTGAGTTATTATTGGCTCAAATCAAATGAAATTTTGCATAGATATAGTACATGATGAGATGCATGGGAAAATACTTCTAATTTCGTTGTCAAGGCAACACAGTCGTTCCCAGGCCTCTTACACTGATTTTGAATAACTAGTTGCATTTATTTATGTGTATGTCATTTTCGAATTATTATCATGCAAGTAAACTTTTGGCATGCATAGGTATCGTACACATACTTCTGATATTATTTTATTCTTATCAGTACCTTGAATAAAGCTGTTTCATAAAATTGGCGGAAGGGGCCTGGAAACGACATTGTTACCTTGGCAACAAAATTAGAAGTGTTTCTCCATGCGTCTCATCATGTACAATCAGTATGCAAAATTTCATTTGATTTGGGCCCATAATAACTGAGCTATGCTTCAGTTTACTGTTCAATAAACATACTTACCCAGCTAATGACGTCACACGTTGTGCTGAATCAGCAATTTATATTTTCACATTTTGGCGTATAACTTCGGAACTAGATGAGATAGAATAGAGCATTAAACGGCCAATCGGCTTATTTTTTGATGCTCTTTCAGATGAAGCAATAAGATAGATGAAGCAATTTTTGTTGCCAATACCCTTTAAGACAAGTAACTTTGATTGGTGTCGCACAAAATGTCAAAAATTCGTTGTTTTTTGTAGCCAGATTCCCGGAAGTAAACTTTCGCGTAAGGTACTTCAATATTATACTCAAATTCAAAGTGTCCAATCAGAAAGCTAAGATTGTGCCACGTGACTTTGCGGACACACAAAAACAAGATGACCAACAAAGTATACCATTGAAAAGAATATAACTGGAACTCTACCTTCAGATAAACGGCCAAATTTTGACCCCCAGACACGCGTGTCATGGCTGAAAATGCATAATATTGCATGCATAATAACCAATCAACATGCATAATATTGGGGAGGGGTGGAACCCCCCACTCGTCAGCTAATCGGCAAATTGTTATCTCAGTCGGCAAAACTGGATTGGCTAAAGATAACCACTGAAGAAACCAAAATTGACCTCCTGAATAATTGAATTCAAACCGAATATCACGAATAGCATGCATCAAAGAAACCACACATGCAGCAATGCAAGTTTTTTCGAATACAGTATCTTCACTTCTGGCAGCTAGTCCAAAAACATAATATTATTGAAATCATAATTAGGTAATTAAATTTTTTTGGTTATTGTTGTTGTTGTTGTTGTTGTTGTTGTTGTTGTTGTTGTTGTTGTTGTTGTTGTTGTTGTTGTTGTTGTTGTTGTTGTTGTTGTTGTTATTGTTGTTGTTGCTTATTAATACTGTTCTATAAAAGAGGCAATAAAGTCGGTTTTCCACTAGCGAATTTTCTCGCACGAAGCGACCTTTTTCCTTTGTCGGTATCACTTATTAGTTATTACGTCAGCAAGACGTGGCAAAATCAGTCCTCGAAAACGAGGTCGGCATTCGGCAATGCCGGGCTAAATGCAAATTTTTGCCCACCTTAATTCAACCAAAGTACGTAAGAATTTTTTATGCTGATAGCTTTTAAAATGTCAGCGATTATAGAATTCGATTCGTAGTTCGATTAACTGAACACACTACGGTGTAAGGTTTAAAAACTGACGGGTATTGTGTATATGTTAGATGTTTGAAGATCAAATTTCGCGCGTCTGGAGTTAAAATTTGGCTCCAACTTTCGAATTTTCCGGCTGGAGGTAACGTTCCATGCAGTTATATTCCGATTTCAATGATTCGTAAATGCGTGATTAATAGTGCTCCAAGACGTGGAACAGATTTTAAGAAATGCCGAGATGTGCCGACCTAGGTCAGATTTTGCCGACCTCAATTTTGACGGTTTTGACTTTTCGAGGGCTGCAAAATAGATGCCGACAAAGGAAAAAGGTCGCTTCGCGCAGAAAAATTCGCTTGTGGAAAACCGACTTAATAGAGGGTAATAAAGCGCATTTAAACATGCGCATTTACTATAGATGGCCCTGAAGGGGTAAAATGGCAACTGGGATTGATCTATTTTTAGACTGGGAGAAAGGGATTTGGGTTGCTGGGACTGGGATTTGGCCACTGGGAATGGGAAATAAAGTCCTCAAAAATGGGAATGGGATTAAGTAATGTGAGTCGATTCCCAATTGTGATCCGTTTTTGGTGTCTTTGGTCACGATTTTTGTTGTTAACTATATTATTCACAGCATTACTTGCGAACAGGCATACCCTGGCGCCCGGAATTTTGGGTTTTCTGATTATGCGTGTCTCAGAATGATGCAAATGCCATTTCCGAGATTCAAATTTAAAAATTTTCCGTGCCTTCGGCACGAGCCCCCTCCCCCCAATATTTCATAAAGTGTCCGCCACTTGCACACACGGTGGCTTAAAAGGTCTTAAAACTGTTTATTCTACCGATAAATAAAGGGTCTTTTATTGACTGGGATTTCAATAACTCGGACTGGGATTTCTAATAAAAATCCAACTGGGACTGGGATTTTGCCAAAATTTCAGGTGGAAAATGAGATTGGGACCCCCCCCCCTCCCTTCAGGACCCTCACTATAGGCTAATGACTCTGCAAAATTACCAAACAACAGTCGGCAAAAGATCACTCACCTTGAAGAGGGTTAGCGCCGCCCCTGTGGGAGCCCCTTTTATGATGCTACTAATGGTAAAGAACCTAAAATATAATCAAATTGGGCGAAAGGTTATTTATCCTCAGCTCCCGACTACAGTATATGTTGATAAGAATATATAGCTTCGCCCCCCGGAAATATGCATGATATGTTTCAGTATTAGTTAGTCCTGACTAGAAAGTCCTGACTAGGAAGAACATACATTTTCCTCAGTTATATACACTATTAGAACTAGAAATAAAAAATAACAAAAATATGATGATAGCTGCAAATGTCCCAACAACTATAATTAAAGGAGCAGTATAATCAAAATTTTTATTCTCTTAAACCAAAGCTTAAACGAAAATGCTCGTAAAACTGTATAATAACTTGTTTTGAAGATTTTTGTTCTCAAGCTTAGTTCTTGGGATATTTTTTTTGTTTGTAACCATGTGACGTCATCTACTCAATTACATATATAATGAGATATCAGTAATTGTTGTGTATCTTTGCTATTTTTGATCGATTTTTTTAAACAACATAGTATGCTTAGGGGCGGACCATTAGAAAAGTGATGGGGGTCCATTTTCAACGTGCACGATTTTTTTTTCAAAGCGTTTTGCTGTGTCCGTTATTTTTTTTTTAATAATCCCTTGCTCGAATTTTATTTTTTCCCCAAAAAATTGCTGGTGAGCGGCGGGGGGGGGGGCTTTTTTCGGACTAACATCAATTCAATTAACGTTTAAAACACATTTCCCCCCCCCAAAAAAAAACTCTTAAAACGCTTATTTTCGAAATTTCGGGGACACCCTTACACTGTACCTCCAATAGGCCCTGTAATTTTCCCCATTGAAAAGTCTCTGCACGAATTTTTTTTTTAGACATTTCGGGTGCACGAATTTTTTTTTCTTTCTATTTTCCCTGCTCGAATTTTATTTTTGTTTCCCCTCACATCCCCACTTGCTCTAATGGTCCGCCCCTTAATGATGCAGGTTAAATTAACAAACGCGCCGACCGCATCTTTCGAAATATCTTGGTAAAAATCGCAAAGATACACAACAATTACTGATATCTCATTATGGTATGTAATTGAGTAGATGACGTCACATGGTTACAAACAAAATGAAATATCTCAAGAACTAAGCATGGGAACCAAAATCTTCAAAACAAGTTATTATACAGTTTTACGAGCACTTTCGTTTAAGAAAATAAAATTTTTGATCATACTGCCCCTGTTAAAGCCAGTGCCTTTTTCAGCATATAAGCTGGGTGGGCAAATGCGTCCCCAGTCGTTCCTTTTGATACTTTAACAAATTGATTTTTGACCACATCACAGGCAAAGTCCCTGTTTAAATAAACAATATAAGTGAACATACGAAAAGTAATAATAAAATTTGTGCATGTGGATGCTGATATAGCTCTGGAAATTGCTTTCAGGAGGTGCTTACATGACTGTCCTTTATGCGTGCTGGACGTGGTTACCAGTAGGGCTGGTTATCACATTGTGTTTACATGAGAAAGATCAGCCCTCTTGTTAGGGCTTGCTCGCTTCCGCAAACAGCATTAATTAAATGGCTTCGGAGTAACTCGTGTATTTTCTTACGAAATTCAAAATCATGCCTATTTGCTTAGCACATGCAAGAATAAAACTAAAAAACCCCAATTGAACAGTATTGTTGTAGAGCCACAAATCAGGACATTATACATGCGCCAAAGCCTGACCCCTAGCTATTCAGTAGCCCAATATGCTGTACTTCTAATTGGGCACTTGCGCGTTTCCATATGTGGTTATTTCCTAATGTTTCGTACGCAGTAGGGTTACAGATAGCTAGGTTTGTGATTGGTCTCAAGTTCAAAGAGAGGCGTATTTGAACACGAAACATGAGGATATATCTTCATATGCGCTTGCAATGTTAGAACAGGCAAACATGGAAAAGAAGGCCACGAGGCCCCTGAGGCAAAATTCAATAAACAGTACAACCTATATGAAAATGCTGTGCTGAGTGGTTATATTACTACCTGAATAAAACGACTAACAATTCACGAAGGGCCTTCGCTCGAAACATCGAATTTCTGCTTGTTTTTTCAGGTAGTAATATAACCACTCAGCACAGCACTTTCACATTGGTACTACCCACAATGCTACAGACAGTTTTAGTAAAACCTATATAGCATGACTAAACAATGACAATTAGAGAAGTGGCGCTTCTTAGATAAGGGACGTTTATTAGAGAAAGGGCGCTTATTAGAGAAAGGGCGCTTATTAGAGAAGGGGGTTTATTTATGAAGGGGCTCTTATTAAACATGATTTATGTAAAGGATTTATATGTGCATTATATAGAAGGAAAACCACGTGCTTCATAAACGTAAAACAAAAATTTTGGTTACGGAAGTCCCGCCACCCACGGAAAAATCCCTGAAAAATGCCTTGATTATCGTTCACGGGACATGGACAGGATGAGGGCAAGAATTGCATTCATGAATCTATTCATCTCTAATATTAACATTCATATCTAATAACGGTTAGCAGGTGTGACAAGTAACTATATACATATGGAACAGTTAAAATAAGGTTTAGGTACGTACCCCCTGTCTATAGCCTAGTTCATCGCGGCCTTTTCGCTTCTGCCTTATTATTTTAGGATGGTATTTTGGCTAGGTTAGCAGGTTGAGGGATTCTTCGGAGAAATAATGTGTGGACAAGCCATACCATTGTTAAAACTCCACCATTTTGGAATTTGATCAATAACATAATAACAAAATTAAGTATAGGTTATTTTGAGGCAACGAGGGGATATGTGATTTATTCACCGAGGCGCGCAGCGCCGAGGTGAATAAACACATATCCCCGAGGTGCCTCAAAATAACGTACTTATTTTTCACACTGCGAGGTCGCGTTAAAGAGTCAGAAAAGAAATAATTCTTAATGCCATATTGCCTTCGCGATGTTATTTTTTCTCACTTTTTGTGCTGCAAAGACGTTGCAGGTGAATATTAGAGGGGATTATTAATTGCAGGTGAATATTAGAGGGGATTATTAAACGGAAATTGATTAGAGGGGAATATTGAATATATTTCCCGACAAGAACAAAGGAAACCGAGCAGGGTGAAAAATAAGGCATAATAAATGCATGCTTCGTCCTACATATTAAGTTATTATCATTACTATACTATACAAATTATTAATGATACACAGTCACACACACCTCGCAATGAATTACGATGTTAACTAAAAATTTTGAAATTTAAAAAAATTACAGCATCTATAAGATGAACTTTATATCGAATTTTTACTTCCTAATGAATATTTTTGATATATTTGTCACCTACCTATCTATAATTTTTGAACTAATTTGTAAAACCTTGCGTTATTCAGGTGAGGAATTATCTTTGTAGAGACGACAAGGTTTAAATTTTTTTAAACTATCAAATTAATTTCAAATTTAAATAATAAAAGTAACTATACTTAACTTACTCTAAAATTAAAATAAAATTCTCCTATCAAACATACAGGCTATATCTAGCTCACTTAAAGATGCGGTAAAGTCCGTTCTGCGCATATATTCTGCGCATCAAAACATTCCATCAGTGGGGGAGCAACCTTTGGAATGTTGTTAATATTTCGCCCCTTCCGAACTTTCTTGAATTGAATCTCTAGTCTGTATTCATTTACAAGCATTACGAACCAGAAAAGTGTTAAAAATTCTGTATAATTTATATCTAATCGTATTTTACAACTGTAGCACTGAGTTCAAAATGTAAACAAAGCGTTTGTTTACATTACTGGGGAATGACTGCGGAATCTACTGGGGAATGACTGCGGCGATCAATATCCGTTGCGCATTTTATTGTTAATTTGGAAAGTGTCCAAGTTATTGAAACAGCATTATTAAGCTATTATAGCCACTTTACATCAAGTATTACGCTTACCTAATTATGTACTTAACAATTGTGATGCTATACTTTTATCCTAAACGGTAGGAAGCGATATCAGAGCACCAGGAGAAAACTCACGATTTCGACAGAGCGTTAACCAACACTTTTCAAACAATTCACATGAGTGAGCAAAGAGAGAATCGAACCCACGATCTTATAGTTGTCCTTGAAAGGCACTTGTTCTGCATGACGACTTCGGCAGAATAATCGGTAACGGTACGAGAAATGAATTTCCAAGAGTTTGGATCATCTTTGCCTCCTTCCAACAGGGCGTCTCTCAAGTTTGTGGGCGAAACTTTCACGGCATATTGGACAGCGAGTTCTGGATAAAAAGAGAGAAAAGAAATACCACATTTAGGAACCCCAATCTAAATCTCTTCATTTTGGTGAATTTCTGATGGTCTGCAACGACCAAGAGCTTGCAATTGCAAATAACTATATTTCGCACTCAGGTAGCGAAAAATACTCGACGTTTACTCGAAAAATAATTCCGTGAGCCTCAATTATATACCCATACATTTTATTGTATTTGTTTGTGTGTGTGTATTTCTAGTGTATTTCTATTGTATTCTCTTTTCACCTCTTTCATATTATGTATAATTATTTTAAACAAGCCCTTATAAGAATATTAATTGAAGGGCTCTTTTTACCTAGTCGAGTGTATATACACTGCTTCCAAACTTGCCCCATGCATATGCACTGCGAGCAGAGGTCTCGGAAGAGAATTAGAAACTTCTGCTTTGTTGTATCCATTGTACTGAAATTTACATACTATGCTAATTTTTCAAACAATTATACAATGAAAGCTGAATAAAAAGTTCTTCAATCTAATTGAGTATGGTCGTAAATAGCATTACTTTCTAATCTACATCCATTAATTGTAGCACTGTGTCGTGTGGTAATTATATATGCAAATATTTTGAATGAAAAATGGACTTACATTCCGTTCTGAATCATCCGATTGGCGCATTCTTTGTGAACTTTATGGGAACATGGAAGAATCTGGCAGCCCGTAAATGCGTCCTTCGATCAAAAAGTCAAAACAAATAAATAGTGTTTAAAATGCATTTCGCAACTAGGACACTTGAGGAGTTCCTGGATTCAAACCGACCTCACAAGTTAACATTAGCAAGACTTTCGAGTGAATAGAACTAGTGAATTAGACGTTTAAAAGGTCGAAGTTCTTGTAATATTTACATTCAGTTTAATCCTGTAATTCTTCAAGTTCCGATACACTGGAGGATCATATTAAATATTATATCGCAAACAATTTGATATTCAAATATTAGATTATGCATTTACCTCCAAACAGATGCCACATTCATCATGAGCTGAATCAGGACGACATTTATGATTTCCACGAAGCTGAACATCAAGACAAATACCACAAACATCACAATGAAACGAGCGGTCACCGTGAATTCTAGAAAATAAACGTTTCTTAATTCTCAATCTCGATTAATCACTCTGATAAGATAAAGGTTGTACAAAATTAATCGATACATTCCCCTATCTTCCTAACTTTTTAAATTAAAAACTGGAAGGATATTTAATTTTATGTCAAATTCTCACCTGCAAATGCCACATTTATCGCAATGATAGGGGTGATCATCATTTCCAGTAAGATGTTTGCACAGACCACAGTAGAAATTAGCGAATTGAGTGTTACATGAAACACAAAATTGACCATTTTCCCCAAACTACGAAGAAAGAAAAATTAAGAAAACTTATGAAATCGTCTTCAAAGATTTGAAATTAATATAGTATTCTCCAACACTGAAATATAGTTGATCATTTTTGCTGAACGAAAGAATGAAATCCAAAAATAATAGTTTACATGTTTCTTAGCAATAAAATTTACCTGATACCAGGAATCATTTTCCTAGCATTAGACGAATTCAATCCTAGCAGTATTTCTCACTACTGTTGTCAGTTGAAGCCGTTAACTTTAAAATTGTTGATGCTGACATAATATGTCTTCCTTTTTCTTTTAACCATTTTTCAATAAAAAGTTAAAAATTCATGCTACTTATTCGAAAAACATAAAAGCTTGGAATCTAAAAATATGAAACATTTCAATATGGCGTAAAAACTGAATAATTTTATACTGCATATTTTTAGACTTTTCAGTTTTTACGTTTTCAAATAAATCTGAAGGAATTTTAAGTTTCAATAAAAGTGTGTTGAAAGAGAAAAGAATGTGTATTATGTCTGCATCGCAATTTAAATCCTACATTTCCCTTGATTCAATGATCTTTTTGCAGAGAGCTGTACTGAACGAATCACAAAGATGCGCAGACAACTTCAACATCTTTTACGTTACCTGTTGTTCTCTCCCGCATTCGACACACTTGACCATCGTCGTGTCACGTGATTTCAGTTTCTTTCGCCCACACGTGCTCTCGTTGTTATGACAACGGTGGCATGGCCAGTATTTATTGCAGCATTCGAATTTTACCAAACACCTTCTTTTGTAGTGATTACATAGCCAATTGTCTTGTATATCGCCGTTCCTCGGCCCATGAAAGTGGTCATCCGGATGGCGTTGAGAAGGACCATTGTATTGTGCAGGAGGATTCTGGGCGTCATGCGATGACGGTTGCCTCGATTCTGGACGTCTTTGAGATGACGGCTTTCTCGATTTTGGGCGTCTTTGAGACGAAGGTTGTCCTGAGTTTGACATCCTCTTTCCGTTGATCATTCTTGTAGTAACTGGAGCATCATTTGTGCTTACCCTGTCCTCACCACCTGGGTTTCCTTGGTTAAATTGATAAATGGCATTTAATTAATATTTATTAACTTGTTAATTCATTGTTTATTCTCTATTCATGTTGTTTCAGGAGTACAGGAAAGGTGGGGTAACATCGTAACATAAATTCATAAGAGTACAAGGCGGGGGTGCGGAAGGGGCCATGCAGATTTCCTTCCAGAAGAAATAAAATTGGGAAAATTATAAACGTAAGTTAGGAAAAAGTTTGAGGAAATAAAATTTTACAAGAACAAATATGTTAGATAAGAGTCGATAATGTTTATTCTTGACGGTAGTACAGATTTCGGAAATAGCATAATATACCGGAAAGTAAAGATTAAAGTATTGATTTAAATTAATAAAAATGTTTAAACAACAGAATAATAAAATAGTTTATTTACCAACCTCTTGTGCTATTAACTGCAGGCCTAGGACAGTCAGGAATATCTTCTGAATTTTCATGCGTTGAAAATCTATTGCCACTTATGGTGGCAACATTTGTGCTGGCAAAATTTGAGTGACCATTTTCCGTGCGTTGGCGATTCCTGACAATGGATACGCCATTGTTCTCGTCAGCTGTACTAGGTTGTTCAAATACTTCAACATTGCTCACCCGGTTAACGGTGTTGGACTTTAGTGGAGATCTTGGAGTGTTATTATGTGGTAGAAGAACTCTAGATGAGTGTACTCGATTCAAATTGGCCACTCGTTCGTGGCTAATGTTTATCGACTTACGTTGATTGATCAACTTTCTCAACTTATCGTAGTCACCATTATAAAATTCATCAATAAGGTATACAAGATCAAATCTTGTGATTGACTCGAAGAATACCCGGAGCTGACCAACATCCGACGCATTGATAACACCTTTCTGGTCCAATTGTAAAATAACTTTTGCTGGACTTAGATTACTCTCGACTGAGAATTTTTCGTTTGCCCATTCTTTAAGCTGGATAATATCACTGTATAGCAACATATCAGATATCGTTAGCAATAATAGTTTGTAAGCGTTGTAGACATGGGCGGTAACTGAAGAAGAAGGTTCATCTATGAGACCCAAGGGGACTGCGTTACTTCTTTCGTGTACCTCTGTGGGGAATGGCGTTGAGTCAGGTGAAACATCAATGCTCTCATTTGTGGTATTCGAAACATTGTTCGGTCTTACATGACTATCTTGGTTCGGACATGCACCTAACTCCACCAATTCTCCATCTGCGCCTACAGATTGCTCTCCTGATGGAGGCGGCAAGGACAAAGCAGGCAACGGTTTCTTTTCACCCTCGGACTGAACAATGTTGGGTTGAACGTCAGAAAATATGCCAGTTGACCTGGGGCTAGAATCAGACGAAAGATTACCTTCCATATTTAAAAATAACGATGCCGATTGCTTTTGGGGAAATATTTCTTGAAATTTTTCGGGTTTTTTCGCTTTGTTTGTTTTGGAATCGCTTTCAAAAGAAAGTCGTCCAAACTCAAGTAGTGTGTCTTCATAATCTTTTTCCAACTTTGCAAGTCTTTCTTTCAACTGCTGTAGTTTGTTTTCCAACAATAGTTTCTCTTCGAAACGTTTTCGATTCTCTATTTTAAGCCTTTCACATTCGATTTTCATTTCTTTTATCAACTCGTCCTTTTCCCGTAATTGCTGTTGTAGCGCGACATCTTCTTCCGCTATCATTTGATTGTTATTCTTAACCTCATTATTAAGCCTTTCCGAATGTTCGTCAAACATTATATCTATATCCAAAGTTTTTGTCTGAGTCCAAAGGAAAATTGTCCCAACATACATTAGTCCAGTAATATGATCGAACGCTGATAGAAAATAAAATACATGGATTTCCATGATGTGATAAACCTAAAGTAAAGAAAGACAGTTAACGGCGAATTAAAATGCCTGCAGAAATTGGATGATTTCGTCCTATACGTATGCAGCTGCAATGCACGTGCTATCATAGTGTTTATACACAAGAGCTTGCTTTAACCAAGCACACGTGCTACAGCACGATGGCATCAACGCATCTAGACATGCGCAGAGTGTAACGATAGAGTGCTCAAAAGACCATAAGAAATTGCGATTCGAATTATCGCTAATAGTCTCCCATTAGCAACTCCACGAACTGAGTGAATACGAAGAGCCGAAGTGAATTACGCCAAATTCGAAGGGACAATTATCGTGCGGGCTCGTACTGTCGGCGAACATCTTACACAAAATTGCTAGCTCTGTGAACAGGTGGGAAATTTGTCTGCGCACGCACTACAATTTGCGCGGTTTAAGAGAAGGAGACTTGGGCCGAGTAAATAAAGTAATTTAATTTTTGAGCGTTATGTATTGGCGTTTTTAATCTCGTTTTTTTTGCTAACCAAAAATTTGTAAATCTATTGCATTATCGGGATGGCCGGGAAGGTACGATAAAGTTAATTACAGGCTAAAAAGTATAAAATTGCAACTTTTGCGTAATCTTCGATTCCGATGGAAATGTCCAATAATTCCTACTATTCCGTATTTTGAGATGAATGAATTATCTCCCAATATAAAGTATATGTTTTAAGGAGCAGTTTAAACCATATTTTGTTTTGAGGCTCTCGAGCCGCAAAATTTTAAAATATTTTAATTTTTGTATTTCATTGTGCTGATCTTCACCCCCATAAATTACCCTGTGTTAAATTGCACAGAGAGGAAAACGTATTTGCATGATTTCAAAACACATATTTTCTGAATCAATAGACTCTGGTCTTTCAACGGATATGCTTTTACAAACAGGATTAGCAAACACACGCAATTTCTAGCGGAATATCAGAGGTACCTATATTCAGATTATTACAGACTATATTAGAGGTTGTGCCGTTTTTGGTATCAACCCGTAGCTATATCCAGGGCCGTGCCAATCGGTTTCTGGTGGGTGTTCCAAAAATTTTGGCCCCTTCCATTCCAGGGTCCTCCAAAAATTTTTTCCGGAAAGCAAAACATTTTCCGGACAATGTTGTCGACGGGGAGAGGGAGGTCGATCGACGTCATGTTTTCGAAACATAAGTTCGCAAAATCTTTTGCAAAACAACATTTTTCCAGAAATTTCCAAAATTTTCAGCCAACAATTCTCTAATTTTTTAAAAATTTTGCAATTCCAGCATGCCAGGGCCCCCTCCCCGCAAGTTGGGCCCCCTTTTTTACTTTTTTTGGGGGGGAGAGTTACACCCCTCCTCCCCCCCACACACACACACACGCACGCACGCACACACACACTGCCAGGTGGCACGTCCCTGGCTATATCAAAAAATACTTTGATTAGTGAATTAGGAAATCTTTGAAGAATCATTTAGAGATACTCTCGTTTTGAGGCTCTCGACTAGATTTTTTACAATCTTAAGTTGAAAATTTAGCTTTTTCCTATCTTTAGCAAAATCACGATTTTTACACTAAGTATTTTCAAAGTTTTAATCATAAATTAACTTTCTAAAGGTATTTCTGAGTAGAAAAATGCGTGAAAAATAAATTTTGAACCAACCGTGAGTTTATTTTTTTTAATTTCATCTGTCCAGGGAGTGAAAACAACTTGCATCTTCGGAAAAAGTTAAATTTCGTAAATATTTCGTCGTAGAAATAGATAGTTTATAATTGCCCGATTTCAGTTTAAAGTCTCTTAATATCCAGGACATTTTTCAATAGCCTTTAATTAAATAAACGAACTTAAATTCTTTGGAAATCCACGGTTCCTTCATAAACGAGAAGCCGAAACTAATTTGTTTTTTGCTCATTTTAGTAATTTAAAACAAAATTTTCTCTAGCAATTTACCGACCAGCGACAGCATATTTCCCGCCTGTTGCTTTGTGTAAAATGCAAAGCTTTCAGGTTTTCATCGCAAGTCCGCTGGAAATACGAGCCTGCTGTACCAGGGAAACATTTGCTGAATATGACCAGCGTCATGAAACGATGTTCAAACACTCACTAATAATTCATAAGCTTATTGGCAAATCATGTCAACCGTAATATGTCACGTGCAGTGGCTTTAAACCTGATAAAACACTCCTAATTAGTATTCTTTATATAAAGAATACTAATAAGGCAGTGTCTATTGTTGTCGTGTCGTCATTAGTATTTTTTATATAAAGAATACTAATAAGACGGTATATCTATTGAATTTGTAGTCGTGTTTGAAGCCGTTTAATAAACTCGCAGGTCGTGTTTTATTAGGTCTAAAGCCACTCGCGCTGCGCGCTCGTGTCTTTAAACCTAATAAAACACTCCTGCTCGTTTATTTATTAAACAGTACTTTAATTTATAACTCTATACCAAAAATTAAGAAAATCTAAATATGCCAAAAACCATAATTTCAATGTCATTATACGATATCTACCTATTCTTATTAAATATAAATAAGCCTACTCTCTTGAAATACATTATTTCTCCATTCTTTAATACATTCTGTTTGGAGTATGTTGATTTAGGTATGAATCGAAGTAGAGTCAGGTTAGAAATGCAGAGCTAGTCAGCTATATACTTGACTAGCTTTTTTAACG
This sequence comes from Paramuricea clavata, assembly GCA_902702795.2. Taxonomy (NCBI): domain Eukaryota; kingdom Metazoa; phylum Cnidaria; class Anthozoa; order Malacalcyonacea; family Plexauridae; genus Paramuricea; species Paramuricea clavata. Next base: position 15,363 of record CACRXK020001409.1, on the reverse strand, counting down.
TACATACAGTATGAATCAGTGTTTTTTATGCCGGAAACTCGAAGGGTATGTATATAAAGATAAATTCAAGACAGCAGTGGAGCTTATTTTATGGGCGGTTATAACCGTGCTATATCAAGGTAACAATAAATGGTGCCGTGACTGTGTTCTTTTTTTATGCGCGTGAGTTGGATGTTTAAGTCTGATATTCACCTGGGGCTGCAGTTAGCATTTAGCTTATCCTCGTAAAATTTCCAACAGCTTGTTTATAAATTTAAAAATATTTTTTCAAAAATCTTGACCGAAGTTTTAAAATAAAAAGACATGCAGAAATGCATAAACTCCAAATGAATAGCAAGCTAAATTCTCACTGAGAGTTAGCGCTAATCTAGTTTTGAACAACCGGTCCCTGGTTGCAGTATAAACGAATTAATAACTTTAAATTCTTGAGGTATATAGGAACCAAATTAACGGTATTACGGTATATTTCTCCCTTCTTCCTTCTTAGTCTATAAAATTTGGCTTCCTAACTTACCTGTTGAGCAACAATATTCGCTATTATGAGGCGATGAAGTACATTGACATAGTGTTGGAGCGGAATGTATTTCAGATAGAAAGCACGAAAATCAACATAATTCAATTGGAGAGCTGAATTGGTTGCTGGAAATTGAAATCTTTGCCCCTTATTTGTTGAATTGCCTGAAGAAAAGAAATTAAAGTGATTTAAACTGAGTTCCTGGCACAATTGTGCAGAATTACAACTGCACTCAATAGCAAATTTACCTTTTTTCTTTCGTCTATTGTTCGTGCCATGATTATCCACGTGCACGTACTCCATTGTGAATTGAGCTGAAAAGTGTATATAAAGAGAGTTAAGAAATGAATTCGAAATTTGCAACTTCAGTATTAACAAAGTAAATGCCGCAATGCGCGCAAACCGATTGCGCGAAGTAAGCCTCATGCGAGGATACCATCTGTTCGTCTACTGGTCACGAGAGTAATAAAGATTGAAACTTGCAATGCAACGTGGTATATAGCTATAAGTTCATGCATCAGTGGTAGAACAAAATTAAGACCTTCATGTATGCAGGGCCGGAGTACTGATCGGAAGAAAGCTCAGCTATAATTATATATTGCCATATATAATTATGAAGTATAGGGCAAAGCCGTGAAATAACTCAGCGCAACGAATTTAAAGAGGAAAGTGAAAGGTTCCTAACCAGGGCCGTAGCTATAGACCGATAATTGGGGGGAGGGGAGCATATTCGTATCTTCGTGTTCTGCCGACTGTTTTCTTTTGAAAGCGATTGTTTTTACGGTATGTGAACATGAATATACCATAGATATCTTATATACACTAGATATAGTGCATCTAATTATTCTGCAATTCAAAAAATTGAAGCCGCCCGATTGCAGTCTCAGGTCGTTCCCATGAAATGAGAGAAGATTCGTATATTTCCTATTTCTTAAATGGGGATCTTAAATATTAGGTTAACCCTATTCCAAATAATTTTTAAGGTATTCAAATCATGAAAGTCAGTTATTGTTGTTTTTAAGTGTTTATTAGAGAGTGGGAACGACCAACATGGCCGCCATCTATTCAAATGGGGGTATAACCGCTGGAATATTCTTGGCTTCAGTTTTACTAAAAGAGATGTGCTATCTAGTGTATATAAGATATCTATTGAATATACGAATATCCCCCCCCCCCCCA
>CACRXK020001409.1:0-10775 GCA_902702795.2 Paramuricea clavata | reverse complement strand
CTTCACGAACTGATGAATTAAAAATAGAACACAAAGGTCGACACAACACTGAAGCGTTTTCCCGGAGAAGCCAAGAAGGAATTTCATCGGGACCAGCAAATGAATGAAGTTTAGATGATAATAGGGCCTTTTCAGTCTCCTCGACAGAGATGCAGAAATCATCTGGAATGTCATTTGTGGGAAGGGGGAGCCAGTTTGGATTGGGTAAGGAGGACCCTACAGCAACGAACTTGTCGTTGAGCAAATTTGCTAAATCGGCATCAGAGTAGGATTTACCTTGGAACATTATTGTAGATACATTCTTAGAAGACTGAAGACCGGCAATATTCTTCACCAAATACTGTGAGTATATGAAAAAAGTATTAGTCGGTGAAGCAAAACTTTGGAATGCCCTACTATCTGATCTTTAAATTAAAAATGCCGCGTCGTTATTAATCTCTGATACTTTTGCCTGTCCTCAGTGTCGTGATATTTCTCTTCTTTCTTGTTTATAATTGTAATAATGTCAATCTTTGTATACATTGGCAGTATTTAGCTGAATGGGTCAGAGTGGAGAAAATATATAATAAATATATATTCTAGATTGCAAAATGAAGGTGGACAAGTATACACGACTCTGAGTTACTATAACTTGAAGTGTTAACACCAAAGAGACTTTTTAAAAGTGAAAAGGGCAAGTCTACACAAAGTTCTTTTTGAACTTTTCCATGCAGTTATTGCACCAACGGCCGACCAAACGATTCGGACGCCCTTACAGACGTCAGTCTCTCAATCCGTTATAGCCATATAGGAATTAAAGTATTTAACTGAATATCTAAAAACTTCAGTCACTAGAATATGAGAGTGTTTGCCTCACTGACACTAACTTTTAGCTTTATTACTTTAACTTTAACTATTCGGAGTTACAGATGCGTATATTATTGAGTACTTGACTCTTGACGATATATAATTTGCTTACCTTGGTTCATTTATGCATTCTCAATATACGACTTAATTTGAATTCCCTCTCACCTTTTCACCTCTTCTCAAACGAGCTACTTTCACTAAAGTAAGACACCAGTTGACAAAGTTTTGTCTTTATATGCATGTATTTCCTGACATGAGCTAATTGTGAGGGTCTTCCCAACAGTATATTCTCATGACATGGCATTGGATTCCGCGCACTGCACTGCCCGCCATGCTCATGGGGCTGGCGGCTTATAGTTACAATATTAATATTTCTCAAATATAATTGAATAATTTTGGAAAAATGCACTTTAGATATCTTTTGGGTGATCTGAGGAGGATATCTTTTGGGTGATCTGAGGAGGATAGCTTTTGAAAAAGCGATTCACAAAGTACATCTAATAATTTATAATGTTAAACTTTCATTCTGTAATATGATAATGACGTATTCGTGTTCGGCGGAGATTCCCCAAATTTCTTTTTTAATTAAAATGCAAATTATATTTGTTATTACTGTTACGACAGTATATCTAAATAGTATAAAAATAGTTCAATTTGCACCCCAGGAAATTATAGATACTAGTTACGTCAAATGGAGAGATAATGAGCATTTTTGCTGAAAAACGCAGATAAAGTAAATATCATTTCGGACTTGAGTAAAAGTGTCAATTATCTGTCCATTAGGCAAGATAAATAATTTGTCAATTTGTCAAAGATGGACGATAACCTTGCATGGTGGGCTGTTGTGTTTGCATAATTCAAAGTCCAAGGCTGGTTCTTCTTTGACATGAAAATGTGCATGCTTAGGGCATTTCTGTCAATCATTCTTCGGTATATTTCGCGCGGTTGAGTAATTATAACATTACGTCATCAAAATTTTGGTTCGATAAAATTGTAAGTAAATTTAGTTTAGTAGGTAAAGTAAGGTTCACATAGGTATAGTTTGAAGTTTTTACTATGATATTTTGATGAGTATTTTAAGTTGTGAACATATTTTAACATTGATCGATTGAACAGCGAACCAACTCGACAAGTGCGACAACGCCTTAAATAAACAGAATTTGAGGGCTGGAACGAGCTAGCAACGCCAACTCACACTTTTAAACCTCAACGTTGATTGGCTGGATCAAATCACACCACCTGCTAGATCACGTGTGCAAGATCCCTCAACCGTTAGTATAAAAGGGTGTGCACAATCCGAATTTGTCAGTGGAATTTGTCAGTGGACTATAGAGTGAAGTCAGTGAACGTAGACTCGCTAGTAAATTCCTCAGTGGATTCTCAGTGGACTATAGAGTGAAGTGAGTGAACCTAGACTTGCTAGTGGAATCTCCCGTGAACTATCGAGTGGACTCAACGACTACTAAAAATTATGTATGAAAAGTTGTAGAAAGCTCAAACGAAACAAGACAAAACGAAGAAATTAACGAACAAATCACGAACAGTGAAAGCCAGTTGAAGGCTGAAGTGAACTCTTGGAAAACTACTGCAAGAAGACGAACATTAAGAACTGATAGTTATTTAAGATTGTTGTAAACAATTCCCTACCTCGCGTAGAAAACGGAATAAAAATCATACATTATTCTAACATTACAATAGGCAATTCCAGCCATATAGACTAAATTTTGATCTACTGTAAGCAAGAAGAACAAAATCGATGCATCACTATAGCTAGAAAGAGCATGTTAAAATCAGTAAAACTGCAGCGAAATTTGCAAATTTTGTATTAATTTGTATTACGCGAGGCCGAGGGAAAATGAACCACATTTTGGCCGAAAGTGGTGCATTTTCCCGTGCGAAATACAAATTAGGCCCTAATACAAAATTTGAAAATTTCGTAGGGCTATATTTTCCTTTCCTAACTTTTCGCAACCAAACTTTGCAATTTTACTAATTTTATCATGCTCTCAGCTATAGCTGTGGTGATGGTTTTGTTCTTCTGGCCTAGATCAAAATTTATAGTCTATAGCTGGAATCATCCATTGGATAAAGTGAAATTTTTTATTAACAATTATCTATTTTTCTGTAGCGATTACCGCTTTATCGGCAAATATCGCGGAGGGTCCGGCAGAATTTCGCTTTCCTTCTTTTATATACGTCAATTTGTAGCCATGGATACACCTTTCGTTAGATTATTTCATAAAAGTTGCGAAATTTAGATCTTATAGCGATACTTGCTGATATCAAATTTATGTATTTAATGTTTCTCGGTTTTTATATTTGGTTCAGGTCGTATGACTTTGTTTTTCGTTCTACCAGAAACCAACAACTAAAGCAATTTATACTGTCCAGTAGTTATTACATTAACTATAAAAACATTTTATGACTAAACTAAGTTCTATTTTGTAGTAATATTTTGACTCATTTTGACCTTTCGCAACATAATAATAGTGTAGCTTAAAACTTTATGATAAAAACCCCGATTTTCTAGGCGTGTATACAAATAAAAATAGTACATTTATACTATAAATGAGTTTATTTTACCTGTATCGGTTTAAATTCGCTGTTAAGTTGCAAATAATTCTGTTTGAGAACGCAAAAATTGGGCATTTCGCAACCAGGGCAGTTTCAGGGCAGTTTTGGCCTTGTTGTTGGGAAATCCACTGGCCTTTTATTTTTTCGCTTGCGTCATCCTCCGCCACGCCCCCAAATCACCTAGTCCCAGTCTTTTCATGTGAACTGAAGCGCTGAATATTAAAAAAATAATAAAAATAGAAGGCCTAGGTCTAGGCTGCTGTGGAGGATCAGGCAAAGACAGCTTTCCAAGACAGTCTTTAAAAACTCATAAACATATAGTACGTCTTTTATCAGGGCGTGTACAATATCATATTCATGAATGATATGACTTTACTGTAGCTATATTGTATTTAAATAGTTTTTCAACTTTAAATTTTTTACACCTTTCATTAGGTTTATATAATACGGTATATGTATTAGCATGTGTAGCGGCTCTCAGAGAAAGGAGAGCCTGCACGAAACCCCATATATGCTTTGCCATTTCTGCCCACTTAGCCTGCGAGCTACGCCCACTTTAAGCAGATGTCAAAATTGGCCAATCACACAGATTGTTTACGTTTGCAAATTTACTTGTCAAAATGAAATATAAATATAGATTGCTGTATGTTCGCAAATTTCAAAACGAAACAATATATGAATGTCGGCTAAAGAAAATTGAAGTCTGTGGGAATAGCGTTAGGCCTAGGTCAATCTCCATCGTTGTCACAAGTAGTTTGCAATTGCAATCCGTATATCTACGATAATTCGTAGCATTCTCGCACACGTACAAATATAATTTATAGTTTCGACAGCGGTCAACCCGAACCGTGATGTATGAAATGTTATTAATTTAAAGTTTCGAGCGATACAGAGAAGAGAATATTAAAGGTGTCTAAAGCCATCACTTCAGAGAGAGCAAGTCCTGTTCATAAGACATAAGTATTTACAGCAATTCTCTCCTGGCACAAAATTATTAGCTACAAATCATGAAGAAAAAATCTATTTGTCGTCGATGAATTGATGAAAACGAACACGCTTGTGAAAGAGGCGCTGCTAACAGACAGCAATCCAACGAAGACACCACAGCCAATATCTCTAGAGCTTCGTGAACCAAGTTCGTAAATACCTTTATTGTTGAACCGTAAATCGTGGCCTTTAAGCTCTTTTGAATGCAAACTTCAAAGAAACGCCTCTCAATAATACCTTGTTTGTATGAATTTTAACATAAATTAGCATATTTTTTCATTTTGAAGCAATCAGATTTCTCGTCCTCTGAGAGAACGAGTAAATACGGCAAAGCATGTGGTTTCGTGCAGGCTGTCCTTTCTCCGTGTTAGCCGCTAGGCAGGTTATATATGTATTTATATATGTTACATTGTAAATCCATTGTTTTTAAATGCCAAAATATCCCATTTTCATTAAAATTTAAAATTCAAAATGTTATATGTTGTTTACCGGCTGGAAGATCCATGTTAAGAGACGCTTCTGAGACCGTATATACTGTAGAAGTAGTCTATCAAGTCCATCTTATCACAACCCGCACACCCGACCCGATTACCTATACATACATGAACTTACGGTCGGCAGCTCAACAGCTGGCCTCTGTAGCTCAGTTGGTTAGAGCGCTGCATCGGAATCGCAGGGCCGTAGGTTCACTTCCTACCAGAGGACCTTGTGCTGCATTTTTCTCAGTCGTTCCTGCATGGTCAGGTCTTACAATGTATATAATCACTTGGATTACACACCCTAACATTCTAATATATAAAGATATATATATATATATATATATGATGGCCGAAAGTCGAAACCGAATATCAAGAGACGTTATATGGCATTATGTTACATTTGTAATAATATACATAAATATATTACTCGACTGTGATTGATTGATTTCAGTGCAGTTAATCTCAAACAGCAGTGCAATTTTCTATAATCACAGTAGAAAAATATCTTTCAATGATTTGAAAAAATCCAGCTGAAAGGAAAATACCCACAAAATTTCGAGTGAGCAACCTCAATTTAATGATAGAGTTAGGTTGCTATAAAAAAAATATCAAGCACAAGGAAGAACGACTGTATGAAATCTGCCAGTCAGGGGAAGATGAACACCACTTTGCCAATTGGTGTGAAGCCTACCTATACATCAACCAAAGAGAGAATTTTTGCATCACTCTCAGAAACAAATTCACCATTGTCACAGATCATGATCAGGCACAATCATACAATGAAATCTACACAACATGGGATTATTTTATCTCTGTCGAAATATATTTCTTCCTGTTTTATGGAAAGTAATAGATGCCTTGAAATTGGGATTGCTGTCAACTAATTAAAGTACTATTTCTCTAATCTGAGAAAGTCAGTAAATGAAAACTTTTCCTATATCTTGTAAAAAAAATTTCCGGTGTCAAGCAAAATTCCTGACCTCTGCGAAATACCTGACCAAGCGTAACGGGTCAGAAATTTCGCGCGTGCAGGCGCGAAATACATGACGCTTGCTAAATTTTATGTCGGCCAAAACTGTTTTTTAGAGTTTACATAAAATAATCATGATGTTAATTTCTAATACTTCGTTAAATATTTCAAATCGACATCGCTAAGTTTCAATCATAAACACTTTAAATTTCAAAGCGAATTGTGTGGTCGTTCGTATACCGCGAAATACACGACGTTTCCTAAATACAATCGGTCGAAACGATTTTTAAGTCCATATGCGATGTTACCAAATGTTTCTAATATAGACATCGCCATATCTAAACGACCAACTCACGAACTCATTGTTGCTGCTTGCTAAATAGTGAGAATTAAGAAGGTGCATGAAACGCGAAACGAATTGAACCATATTCCCTAAAAAAACCTTTGAAACTGGAGTCTATTTTATACTGATCGGAGCCCTTTTCGAGTGACTTTTTCCATATCTACGATTCAAGCTTTATTATCACTGAACGCTAGCGTTCACAATCAGTGGTATAGTGTCAATTCAGTTGATCAATTGTAGAATTGATGTTTGAAAATTTATGTATAAATAAAATGACTTTATAAATACACGTGTTGTCTGTTGAGTTGCGAAATTTATGAGCCAAAGTCATTCATGCGCATCGTCTGCGCATGGGCAGTTCTACAATAGCCAGATATTTCGCAAGTTAGGAATTTCGCGTTACACCTGTCTATAACAAGTAAAAAAGTCACAAAAATTTTTCCCTATCCATGTTTACAATTCCACCAATTCCTGCTTTTGGGGGCCACTCGTTGGAAATATTCTGACCCTATATAACTGAGGCTCGGGCCAATTTGCCCAATGTACTAGCAAACATTTTATGGTCATTTTTGCGGGGGGTCCCCGCCTTTGGACACCCAAACACCCTCTAGTTACACCACTGTATCACAGCTAAATATCAGCAATGCAGATTTATTTTTAATTGCTCAATTCAGCAAAAATTTTTAAAAAGTTGCATACCAAGGCATAAAAGTCTGGAATGCGGATTCATTTTTTTTCACTCAGCTCAGCAAAACTATAAATTGTTGAAAATTGCGTACAATCGGACAACCAAAATATTCGCCAACCGGATTCAATTTTCACATATTCCGCCGACGTTGCTAAAATTTGGGTGATGAAGGCTAAAAACTGCAATGCGGATTCTGACTTTTTCACTCAAATCAGCAAAATTCAGTACTGAAGCGTGAGGTATCATCCGAAAATACGGAAATATGAGATCCGCAAATCCGCAAATAGGAAATCCGAAAATTCGAGATCTGAAAATCTGAAAATCCGAGTTATGTTTTGCGCGGTTGTCTCCTGGGTACTGGTATGGAATCACATTAACTCGTCAAGTAGCCAAAATGACGTCAACACTGTAAATTTTAAGGAGTTGAATCAACTCTAAAAGTGTCATTCTGTCACCGTTTTTCGCGACAGAATAACTATTATGGACTTGATTCAACTCCTTGTAATTTACAGTGAAATGACAATAAATTGGATAAAATCACAGTCACGGATGAAATTGAACTGTTTCTCTATCACCCGGTTTCGCATTACATTACGACCCAATTTTTCTAATGTAAACTGATCTCGGCGAGTATTTAACCCCCCCCCCCCTTCTTAAATAAAAGTCACCATTGAAATTCTCACAAAATAACCTTTCAAATGGGGAGTCAAGTGCCGTCAAAACATTACACAAACCGAAACAATCATATATTTACTCACCGCTTTGCCAAAGATTCTAAATTCAATATCGAGAAAATCTTAAGTATCTCTTGAACTCTTCGGAATACCCAACAAGTCAATCGGAGTGAGATACTCTTTGTATTCAAGCGCTTTCGTGTACAAAATTTCGTTTGAACACGGCGAGTAGAAATATTTATTTTGAATTTTTCAAGATGTCGGGTTTTACTCGCACGCGCGTATATTGCGCAATAATTGGCCAATAAGAAGCTCCTGTAGCCGGGATGAAACTCGCGAATCAAACTCACAAAGAATTTGATGTTTCACAATTTAAAGTAGCACAATTTAAAGTATCAGAATTTGATGCTTCACAATTTAAAGCAGCAGAATTTGATGTTTCACAATTTGATATGTTTCACAATTTGATGTTCACAATTTGATGTTTCACAATTTAAAGTAGCAAAATTTGATGTTTCACAATTTAAAGTAGCAGAATTTAGAGAGTCACAATTTAATTTTACTAAACAAAAGTTAATCATAAAGTCAACACTTATCATTGCAAGAATGTCACAGTCACTTTTGCTGATTTCTACTGGCAAATTGAGCCAATGGTGCATCATCAGTGTCATTAGACTCATCATTATGAGCAAATCTGGCTAACGGATAGTCATTTTCATCATCAAAGTCATCTTCATTATCACCCACCATACCAAATGGCATACTCAGCAGAATCTTCACCAAGATCCTTCTTTGCTGATGCACACTCTGAGCACAGCTTCAGCTCAAATTGGAAATCAAGCACTTCGCCAGTTTTAACCGAGATGACAAAACCAACCCCGATATTAGCCGTGTATCCTCGTTTGGACCAAGTACCATCATAGCTCACCGCAATCGATCTCTGCGACATCAGTTTCATCAGTGCGATGAAGTGAAAACACTTTGTTTCTCGCCTTCTGTAACTGTTCCACAACAGCTTTCTTGTGGGCCACATACAGTGCAGCAACATGTTGGTTCCAAGCTTTATGATGGCAAGGGGGTGGGGCATATTGAAAATGTCACACATAACTGACATAGCCTCTCTTCCTACACCCATCTCCATTCCTGATTAAACCATACTCCTGTTTTTGTCCATAGTATTTTGGGGTTTCCACACTTGGCTGTTGTTCCCAGAGGTTTGAAGCTCGAACTTGACGTTGCATTTGGAACACTCTACATTGATCACATAGCTATTCCCAATCTACGGGCCTCGTCTTCATTTTATACTCTCAACTCTCCTCCAGATGCCAATTTATGTAAAGGCTGAAACGCACTGACTAAATTTGACAGCTCAATCAGTCTATAGCTATTTGGCCCCATCAAAATCTTCGCTTCTTTCATTACTCTGACTCGTTACCTTTCATACAGAAGCAAGCACTGAATTTGAATTTGATGTGTCAACATCCCATCGACTCTGGCTACGAAATTGCCGCTTTTTTTATACATTTGGCATTGCAATTGCAAAGAAAATATAATCTCTAAGAGACTGTTTTCAGATACCAACAAGCAAGAAAATAAAATAAAATAAAATACAAACAAAGTGTGAATCTTTGATGTGTTTTCAGCTCTATATAGCAATGTTTTCGAACAGTGAATAAAAATGTGGTCTAGAATAGCTATGCGACCAGGCCTTAACTTGTTACCGGTTCCTCAGGTTGTGGATTTACATAATCAGCAAAAAAAATTCAAACCTCCCACAAACAACCAAGAAATAAGGCATAACAAATAAAATACACTAACCCGTTTCCATGGCAACGTGAAAAATGGTTGCCTACCTTTTCAAAAAGATGAAATTCTGTGAAAAAGCAAAGTTCTACCAGGCCTATTTTTGCTTTCACAGACATCTACACATACTAATGATGATTTTAAGACCAAAAAAATTTTTTTGAATTTTTTAAAATTCTTTTGGTAGCAGGACCCCTTAATATTGGCGGGGTTCACACGTCATATCATAATATGACTCACGCGTGTAGGTGCGCTTTGACCAGAGTAATGTGATACAAACGCATTGTTTTGACGTTTTTAGTCGTATGTCCGGTTGGGATTAGCTCATTTCGAGCTCACAGTCGGACAAGAAATGGAAATACCGCGATAAAAGATGCAAATTTGAAGATGCAGGCTTGCAAATAACACTCTAAATAGTGTTTTCGATGGGGATTCGAACACGACTATTACAAAGACGAGATGTTCGAAGGGGCCGAAGTCAGTGCCTTTCTTAAGGAATTTTCAATGGAGGAGGGGGGGGGGCAAAACAGGAAAAAAGGCAGAACGAAAAATATGAGCCGTCGAGGTTTGGCGAACGCGCGAGTCTGAAGAGAGATTTTGTAAAACTTTAATTTATTAACTTCAGCTATATTTTACTTTAAACAATAACTTCAACTCTTTGTAGCTATAATCGTACAGCTATAACCAGTGACGTAGCCAGACCTTAATTTCTTTTTTTTTTGGGGGGGGGGCGGGGCGAACCTCATGCACGCCGAAGTGTGAGACCGTCTAGGAGGGTCCGGGGGCATGCATCTCCGGGAAAATTTTGAAATCTAGGATCCCTGAATTGCGATTTCAAGCATTTTGGGAGTGAAATCTAGCAGAATTCCGGAGATTATAAAGTACATCGAAGACATGAATTTTTCCAGACATTTCTACTCGGAATTAAATAAATTGGAAAAGTCACCTTGAAAAATAGGAGGAGGGGTCAGTGTCACCTTATTTCCTCTCTGTGATGCTGGGGGGGGGGGGAATCCCAATGTGCTTTTGATCAGAAATGTTGCATTTAAATCATTTTAGGTTCTATGAGACACCATTTCCGCATTCTCAAAATTGCGTTGCTTTTTCATACGATACAGAATAAATCTGAGAAGAAATATTCATGCTATGATGATGCATACATGTATTTAACAGTTAAAAATCTAAACTAAATCTATTCTTCTTGGAACCAGCATTTTATCGGATTGTTTGCATGAAATCTATCGCTATTATGAAATACTCGGTGAAGAACAATATGAATTACACACAAGATGGCTGTGGAGGAGGCTATGGAAGGGCATAATCTCATTATCAAGTAAATCAACTGCAATTCTGACAGCAATCATGAGCAATTCTGCTTCGCACTTCGGGGGCAGAAATGGCTGTACTGGGG